>JBBYHM010351383.1:0-23941 GCA_038381775.1 Adansonia rubrostipa
TGCTTGTACTTTATTTATATATATGCTTATGCTAGCAAATAGGAGGATTTCACATGTGCTTACATTATTTATATTATCGAAATCCTTAATATTTTGTGTTGGTACTCTTAAAGCCAAATATGAACAAGAATGCCATTGCCAAGTGTTTCAAGAGTTTTATTGAAAATCTTTAAATGACTAAGGGAGAGTTTTACAAGCAAATTCACCTTAAGTTTTGTCATATCAAAAAGGGGGAGAATGTTAGCTATATTAGCTTTGAATAAATCTTAGTTTTGATATAACTAAAACTTAAGCTTAATTAGCTTGTGTTTAGATATTTTCAGGATTAGTATTTTTTTCATGAAATATTTCATAAACAGTTTGAAAAATACTAGAATGTGTTTTAACCTCTTCAAGCACTTAAAAATATGTTCTTAATACATATTTTTATATATAATATTTTTGACATAAGTTTTACATATTTTAAAGTCATGAAAAGCCTTTTAAAATTGATTTTCATATAAATGTATCGATACACTATGTGTATGTATCGATACAATGCTTGGCAATAGCTAAAAAACCTTAAAATGCAAAAAACACTGTTCATGTATTGAGACAGAGCATTCTGTATCGATACAGCACTGTTCATGTATCAAGACAGAGTATTCTATATCGATACAAGATTGTTTAACGGTCATATTTTGGACCATTAACCACAATGTATCGATACCCACTTAATTGTATCGATATAGAGGCACGAGGAACAATAGAAAATAACATTTTAAAGGCTCCAATGGCTATATTCCTTCACCAAATGTTCCTAAAGGCTAGAATCATGATCAAGGCTATAAATAAGCCACTCTAACACCTTCAACAATAAGAAGAACCAAGAGATTGTGCTTAGAGTCATATCTTTCATTTTCTCCATCATTTTCTCTAAGTAGTTTATCTTTGTATAGGATCAATTCTTCCTATTTTTGTATTCTTCATTTTGTATCTTTAGATACATATATATCCCTTAGGCCAAAATTCTTGTAAACACCTAACCTTTAAAGGTTTTATTTGTTTACACTTAAATCCTTGTAAAAAGGGGAGGTTACTACTTAGCCATTGAAAAGTAGAGAAGGTTTCTACTTAGCCTTTAAAAGCAGTGAGAGAGAGTTCTATCTTAGCCACTAAAGATAGGGGGTAAAGGTTTTTATCTTAGCCTTGAAAGATAAGGAGTGTAAAGGTTATACCTTATTCTTGAAAGGTAAACAATTCAAGTTAGTGAATTATGGAAATTCGAGGCAAGTGAGGCCAAGGTAGAGGATGTAGGCAATTAAGGCTGAACCTCTATAAATCATTGAGTTTGCTTCTTTATTCCCTTTTCTTTAATTGTTGATTTTTATTCACTAACTTGCACTCCAAAGTTTATTATTTAGATTTCTCAAGTTTATTTATCAAAGTTTTAACTTATTAAAATTTTGAGAAATCAATTCACCCCCTTTTGATTTCATTCAGCACTAAAAGTTCTAACAAACATGTCATGCATTTGTAAAAACATTTTCTTTTAACAAAAGGCTCCAAACTCAAAACTTTTCATTAGCTTTAGAGAGAACTACATATTACTAATCATATAAGGTTTACATTTATGGAAGGTCTTAACTTGCTCATATTGTTTCTAAGCTTTTTCTAAAAAATTCAAGTACAATAGGTCCATATTCCCTTATAAGGTTGATATATCATTTAATGTCCTTAATCTTCATCACCATTTCCTTGGCTTAGATCATGGCTGAATAGATCTATTCTTTGAGGTGGTCGATGTACATTTGCCATCCTATACACCTTGCTTTCCAACAATTGCCCATGCCTTGGCCTTCCATAAATCCTCATTCAGGTTGGCCTCCATTTCTTAGTAAGCTAGTATCAATGCGTGGATGTCTTACCCCTATTATTGTAGCTCTTGCCTTATATCTTGAATGGTTGCCTTAAAGGCTTCCCTTTCTTTAAGAATCTAGGATACCTTTCCATGCTTTTCTTCCATGGTAGCTTTGAATTATTTATTTTCTTTAAAGGATCTTCTTAATTGAGTAAAAGTATCGATATCCCTTCCCACTGTCATTCAAAGACCATTTCCTTCACTTTTTCTTCTAAGGTTTTGGTTTTTTATGCAATTAACTCATGGTAGAGTTTCTTTATTTCCTTGGTCACCTAACCAAAAGACTCATTCGAGCTCCCAAATAACCCGACAAGCTGCATTCTCTTAGTTTGCTTTATCCAATCCTTTTTCATCCATTCATATTCTTCTTCCATTGCCTTGTGTTTTCTTTCTAGGGATTTTAAGTCCATATTTAGAAAAGTGACTTGCTCTTAGAGTATTCAATTTTCATCATGCATTTTCTTTAGATCTCTCTCAAATTTGGCTCGCATTCAATCCATCAGGGAGGGCATAAAGTTACAAGCTAAATAGCCATTAACAGAATTATTTTATCCAAAGTGATGAAAGCAGCATCTCATCCTTGCTCTTTCTCCGCACTTTATACCTAGAGTCATCTTGTTTGCATAATTCCCTAATCAGGATTTGAATCTCTTTGTCCACATCGATGCACCTAAAAACTAAGTCTTTTCTATATCTATCTCCTAAATATTCCATATCCAGGCTCAATAATCCAAAAGTCACCAAAATAAACCTTTTGAATTGAAATTGTCTTCAAACTAAGAGTGAGGCATAGCAAATCACTCCCCATAGCCTTAGCAGTGGACTTTGTCTGGCCATAATTGTAAAGAATGGCTTTAGGCATAAACCATGGCACCTCCAAGTTGCAGTCTCCACCATTAAAACACTAAGTGCTTAGTCCCATTCATCCTTGGTCACAAGCTTGGGCCATCTCTTTGCTACGAATCCTGAAGAGGAACAAAATCAGTGAAATGCATCTTGATCTATTTTTCCTCCTCACCTCAAAAGTGACTTTTAGCCTATACATATAATAATTGCAAGTACCTATGAAATCTCCCACCATCATCTTTCTGACACCAATTTAGAGATCTAATTATTTTAATAAGAATAACAAGTACTAGATAAGCCCTTTTACTTTGGTGGTAAAAGATGTCAAACAACATCATTTCAACATGCCCTAAAGTTCTCAAGAATAAGACTAACCTATAAATAGCAAGAGCAAAAACATTTATCACATGTTTATGGTTCGGATGCTTCCTAATGAATCATCACAAAAATTCTTGTGAGACCATAACACTATTCTCTTTTTTTTTTTTAGATATCCCATTTCTTTGATGGTTATTTCTCAGCTAGAATCTTGGCCCAACTCTTATTCCACCCAAATGGCTTGGCTCTTTGTAATGTATTAGCCCTAGCTTTATAGTTTCCATCCCTAACAAGGTCAAATACTATTTTATTATTAGTGTTAAATCCTCTTTATTAAAAGTAAAACATCTATAAGAAGGATCACAAAATTCTATGATGGCTCATATCATAGGCTCTTCTACAGGTATCAAAAGTAAAAGGGTTAAACGGCCATACTTTTTAGTAAATTGACTCTTCTTTTAATTGGTCCAACAATTCCATATATCAATCAGACCAGTTAAGTCATTTTACCATAAATCCAAGTAGGGCATTTTGCATAACATCGAAATAAAGTCTTTCGATACATAATCCCTATGATTTCTTTATGCATTTTTGAAATACAGATGGGTCTATTGGTATTCACTATAGAAGATCTGTGAAGATTATGCCATTTAAGCTAGAAACTTAACCCGATTGGTTTGGGAAGTGTTCCTAAATGTAGTTGCTGCATGAAAAGAAAAAGGAAAGCAACATAAGTTAGTAATCTCATTATGAAAATAAATCATATATAATTAAGAAAAATTAAAAATACACATAGAAAAATATTAGATAATAAAGCCAGAAAGAAAATAAATAAATAAAAAATAAACAGAAGGTTAAAAGTGTTCCTTCGTATGTCTTAAATTTTGATAAACTCTAAGATCAGGTATGGCTTCACCTAAGTGAGGCTTTTAAGGCTTCATTATGTGGGGTTCCATTACAACTTCTATATAGGTTCTCAAATTATTCCTGGAGTCTAGAAAAAACTAACAAGGCATCTTGATTTTTACCCATCGTGGGTATCGACAGAACAAGTTTGATCTAAATAGGGGTATTTTTTAGGCATGTGCAGGGGTTGACACCTTTTGAATGCATAGGTAATTTACACCTAGTAGATTTTTCATTTAGCCTATACTGAGGATAACCTCAGTTACTTCACCCCTTTTAAATCGGTTTAGTACCTATGGTAGGCCGTACGGCAAGAAATGTACATGAATGATTTGTGTGAAGAAACGAAAAAACCTTTTTACTATCAAACTTTAAAAATATAAAGCCTTTATCCTATACCCTCATAAAACATGAGAAATGAAAATTGTTAGATAAAATGCTCTGCATGTGCTAAATTTTCCATATAAATCAAAAGGAAAAAAGAAAGATTATTTGCAATACTAGGAATTATGATAAACACTGATTGAAACCAAATAAGTCCAAAGTTTATTTAACACATAATTAATTTAGATCGACTCACTAACTAATCCATAATGGAGTTGCCAAATTTTGTAACATATCCAAGACGCGAATCCTAACCTATTGAACTTAAAAGTCGATGAATCCACCATATTTTTTATTTACTACCATTTATACTTAAGAACCGAGTCATCGAAGTAAGTCGCTCACTCGACTTAACCTTAAATAGTCACCACAAAACAACCATTAGACTTGGAGTAGCTACCAGTCTATTTTGGCTAGGTGAGATTGGTCATCTATCGTAGCTCATATTTTAAAGGTCAAGAAGCCCTCAAAAGCAAACTACAAGGTCCACATCAATACCAAAAACCATATAAAAGGTTTGGGAGTCAGTTACAATCACAAATAAAGATCAAGCCCTCTCATGACATCTAAGAATCAATACCTCTTAATTACGTGTTAATTTAAATCTTATTCTATATTTGGTTTTAGTATCCAATATTTAATTTGAATATAATTCCCATATGTCAAAATTTCCTAGGATAAATTTATTATTAAGTTTGAGAAAATCGAGTTTTTAAATATTTTTCAAAATAAAAAGGTCATTTTGTACCTGTTAGGTGAAACCGATGGAACATGAAGTTTGTTTTCATGGAAATTCAGAAAGATCCTGATTTACTTCTTTTAAAAATGCTATCTTGTTATAAAATAATCCATGAAACCCCTTCCATAGGTTGGGAGACATTCAATGTACTATTTTAACTCGGAGACATGGCCTTGATTTTTAAAAATTCTAATTTTATTAAAAAGAATAAAAATATTTCCTAAGACCTACTCTTGATGAAACGTACAAAACTAGACTTCAAAGACTTGGACTTGGTCATAGTGACTTGTCCTCTAAAGTGTACCTTCAGCATTAAAGTATCCATATGACCCTAAAGAACTTGGTTCTAAGATAAATTACTGAAATGCCTTTAAGGTATACCTTTGATGTGAAAGTATCTTAGTAACCTTAAATAACTTGAAAACATCATGAAATGACAACATAGCCCTAAAGCACCTTTAATATGAAAGTATCTCGTGACCCTAAAAGACTTAGTTCTAAGATAAATTACTAAAGTGCCCCTGAAACATACTTTTAACGTGAATGTATCTCGCTAATCCTAAAAGACTTGATAATGATGTGAAATGACAAGTATAGCCTAGACAGGTAACTTAGACAGTAAATGTGACCTAAAATATAAAAATTGCTAGCAAGTCCTTAAATTTTTTAAAATTATACTTTAACCCCAAAATGGTTAAAAATGCAAGAAATGTTCCTGGAGCATCCTAAATGTCCTAAAAGAATGATTTGTAAAAAAAAAAGGGCCTAAATAGCCCTAAATATAGGACTTTGCTATGTAAACCTTAAATTTTCCAAATTTGCAAGATTCTCCTTAAATGATTAAAAATGTACAAAATATTCTTTAAATTAACTTAAAATGCATGGAAGACATTTCCAATGTACCACATAGCATTTAGCCAAGCATTTTAGGCCTAGAAACAATTTTTTCCATTTCATATTTAAGCCCATATAATTTTTAAAATTATAAAACACCTTAAAAGGCTAAAAATGTAAGAAAATTTACATAATCATGCTAAAAATATGAGAAAAAACACCTCTAAGGCTCTCGTTAGCATTTGCCAAACAACGGAAGGCCAACATGATGTTTTTCTTTTTTCAATATGGTCTCTATAGTCCCCAAAATTGTTAAAAGGCCCTAAAAAAAGATTAAAACTTTAGTAAATAACCCTTACAAGGTTCAGCCAAAGCTTGGAAGTATCTTTCCAAAGCCTTAAAAATTTTAGGAGAAATTATTTTGTAGACCCCATAATTTTCAAATATTATAAAATACCTCCCAATGGTATTAAAATAAAAATGAAAAATTAACTAAAGTCCTCACTCATATTCGGCCATAAATACCCACGAAATATTTTTCCTTTCAAGATTCCTACATGTATGGAAAAATAAATGCATATCTTAGCTACTACCAAGCTTAAATCATCACCAGTAAGCATGAAATCATGAAATATGAACAAATGAGCATGGTTTGTGAGAAATCTACAAGAAAATGCGAAGGAACATAGAATAAAAAGAACATGAAAATATTTACATGCTAAGATAAACATTATTTTCACAAAAATATATTTTCTTGATGAAATCAAGCCACTGTTTAAAAAATAAAAACAAACAATCAAAGTAAAGAAATTATTTACAGCTTTTCCTAAACCCGAGCACAAGCATGATTTAAGCTCACTAAAGGGAAAAAGATGAATGAAAAATAGAGAATATGAACACCGTAAAAATATTTCTACATAAACTACCTTAAAAGCTTGAAAAACTTTAGAAAAGGTTTGGAGATACTTAAGAAAAACAAATTTTTTCCTAGAGAAAATTTAAAAAAAATGAAATATCCTTTTCCTATTTATAAAGGGAGGATTCAGCCAATGGAAGAAAATCTCCTCTGGCTGAATTTCTTTAATTTTTTTGAATTTTGTTTTTTTTTTTGTTAATTTGTTCGATGAATTTCAATTAATGTTGTATCATAAACCCATGCTTTTATCATCTTTTGCTTGCAAGCCATTACATAAAACCATGATTATGGCTTATTTAGATGGCACGATGGCTAACTAGTACTTTTAATCTAACCGAACAGAATTAGTTAGGAAGAAAGTAAATTAATTGGAAAAGGATTCAATTTCAACCAAATTGATTCCATGTAACTAAATTAGTAGATTTTAAAATTAAAATAAATTATGTACAAACAAAATTAAATTATAAGCTTGCATGCATAAAGAAATTTTGGAAGTAAAGAAGTAAATAAAATCAAGGGGCAAAAATCCTAGTTGGAAATTTTATGGAAGAAATTAAATTGGAAGGATTAAATTGTAACAAATAATACTGAATTGAAATTCATTTGTTCAAAAAATGAAATAAAATTTTCCATATAATAAATCCAATTAAGAATTTAATTAAGTGGGGAAATTCAATTAAAAATCAATGGGGAAATTTTTGAACCAAAATAATTGATGTTTATAAAATCATTAGAGAAAGAAATAAAGAAAAAAGGTTAGTGAGTTTTGTTGGAAAATTAGAATGGGTTTGATATGCTTGTTGGAAAATTAAAATGGGCTTGGTGGGCTTGTTGGAAAATTAAAATAAGCTTGGCGAGCTTGTTGGAAAATTAGGATAAGCTTGTGGGCATGGTAGAAAATTAAAATGGGCTTGTTAGGCTGTTAGAAATTAAAATGGGCTTAGTGGATTTGTTGGAAAATATATGGGCTTTGAAATCCAATCGAAGGAAGATTCTCTTAGCCCGTTGAAAATAACATGAATAGAGAAAAAATTAAAGTTATGGAAATAAAAATTTTTATATATAAATTCCAAGTGAAAGAAATTAATTAAAAAGATTCTTTATGTGAAAACCTAGAAAAAAATGACCAAAAATAAGAAATATCTAAAGTATGGGGACTAGAAAAGGAAACTTCTGTACTAAATGAAAATTTTCACGTTGTGAGAAAATAAAATTAGTGAGAAAATTCATGAGTGAAAAGAAATGAAATTTCATGGAGGTTTTTGTTGTCTATTTATTGTTTTAGAAGAAAACTTCATGTATTGGGAAATTTTATGTTTTAATCACAACAAAACATTTGAAAAATATCTCAAGTGTTGAATTCTAAAATATAAGTAAAAAAAAGAGTGATTAAAAATTTCAAACTCCAGAAAATTTACGAGAAAAAGCCTTACGAAAGAAAATTGTATTTCAAAAAAAGAATTGGAATTTTAAAGGGCTAAATTTGTATTAATTTATTGAAAATATACGAAAAAGCCTAAAATTTTAAACTTGGAAAAGTTCTACAAAAAAAAAAAAAAACCTTACAAAGTAAAAAATTTTATATTTTGGAAATGAGAGAATTCCAATACTAGATCTGAATTTAGACAAACGAGTTGAATTTGATGCATTGCTTAAAATATTAATCAGTAGAAGTCATAATGATAAAAAAAATCTAAAACTAGTGCAAGCTTTACCAAAGATTTTCGTGAGCAGGATGCTTGTAGTATTGTGAAAATTTTAAAATTAAATAATAAATTTGACAATTTGACATCTCGCGGTATAAAATGCCAATATGAACTTTTTCTTGAATATTTTAGATTTTTTAGGATAAGTAGCAACATAAATACTACATGGGTATTAGTAAAAATATATGATGGTTAACTTACAAAATTTCATGAAAAAAATTCTAAAAATCTTTTTAAAATGGGAAATTGAACTATGACATCATATCCAAAAATAAATTTTAAAATTTCACAAAAAGGTAATTAATAGCTAATTTCTCTTTTTAATACTTGTCTTTTTCATCTAAGATTTGTTCTTTATGAACCTTGAAATTAAAATTTTTCGATTACATGCTCAAGCGGCCATTTAGTCATAACCAAATAGGTCTCGAAAAGGCTTAGTACACAAAGAGGAGATCAACCCCTACTAGAATAATCACCGATGCTCGATCTCAGATATTTCAAACTATTAAGAAAACGGGCTCGAAAAAATTATGTGTCTATTTAGGTCAACCTCTATTCACATGGAGGAACATTTAATTCTTAATTAAATTCCTTACCTAAGTAAAACAATTTTACTTCATGTAAATATTATTAAATAATTATCAAATAATTGTTTAATTTACTAGAAATAATTATTTGGCATAAAAAAGATATCCATATTTACATGACTAATATTAGACTTGATCTCGATAAGACATTCTTATCTTTACTTAAGACATCTCTAATGAGATTTTCTAAAGCTAATTTATGTATTTAATAATACTTAATTGAACTAATTCAATTAAGTCATCCACATTATACCTTTCATTTAGTTAAGTCATACCTAATTAAATCCTGGTTTTAATCCAATAGATCATCTTACTATATGTGACACACTAGGTTCCCTACATGTTGGCAATGGATATAATTAACTAATTACGTTCATAGATCAAGAGCGGGATCGAATGACCCATCATGACCACCCAAGTGTTGAAAAGTCAATATGACCTCGAAAAAACTTTTTACTAACTGGCCTTATAGTGTAATTCGATCCTTTCACCAAATATTTTGAAAAAACCATGAGCATGGTGTAGTGTCTAGTCATGATCAATCCATATTAGTTCCTACAGCATATGATTAAACTTATGAATTTGAAGAAATCATTTTTCCTAAATTCATCATGCATTGGCCAAAAACTTTATCAAGTTAACCAAAGCCAAGAACAAATGAGATAGGTCTCTGATGTCACTAGGAGTGGTGAATCCTTTTGGATCACTTATCCACCTTTGTATACTTCATGCCATACCCAAAACCACTTTATTGTAGGCATTCATCTATTATAGAACTATCTATGATGGAATTAAAGCATGACACTCCCTATACAAGATAACTTGGTACCATAAGTTAGATGACTAGTTACATGATTGATGCATGAGAACATTACTGTAGACATGCAAATGATAATATCAAATAGAGTTTTCACATGGACTATGTTCAGTGAACTAGTTCCCACAAAATAAGAACCCAAATGCCAACTTAAGTATCATATATATACTTTAACTTATGAGATTAGGTGCTTACTTCATAAATAAAAGTCATAACACATGCTAGTCTTTGAGCAATGTTAATGCCCTGTCTTGGTAATAAAGTAACTAGGAACAATTTTAGGAACATGAATTTGATGCATAAGGATCTCATAACCATAACTCATTATAATTTCTTTGCAAGGCCAAATGTGTTCCACGGGCTTCATCCAATTAGTGGTTCATGATTATCAGTCATGCTATTAACATAAAGGAAAAACCTTGTATCACTAAACTAAGTGATAGATTCACATTATGAACTAATATATGGCTCATCCAAGTCAATTGGCTCTAGGGAATATACTAATATCTCCTACTTGCACTAAGCCAATTGCTAATACATCTAATGCTGAACTCTTTCAATTAGCTATTATATCTTAACTTGAACGAAGCTTTAATTGTTAAACTAAGCCCTATAACCCAATCGATTTTCTTGTAACACACTAGCTTTTAGTTATTTCATTAAAATGCATTATACATTATTAATGTTAATGAGATATTTCTTTATCCATAAGTTACAATATAATTGTTATTAATAGCTTATTAAGATAAAAACCAGTGAAAGACATTGGCCTTTTAAAGGATATAATTGTGAGATCATTATTCATCAAAGTTGTGTTTCTAAAATCATTCCTAGTTATCGTATTGTCAAGACAGGACATTAACAATGCACAAAGATTGACATATGTTAAGCTTCCATGAATATAATGTATGCAACTATTCTTATGAGTTGAAGTATAGTGGTACTTAAGGATAACATTAGGGGCTTGTTATAGTAATAAGTTCATTTTATATTTCACTCAAGTGTCTATAGAAATATTCTTATACGTTAGTAGTGTATCTAACCCTAAAACTTGTGACATCAAGTCACCTTGTATGGGAATTAACATACTTAGAGATCATCATGATCGGGTCCACTTTGATAGATGCCTAAGGTAGGGTGGCTTTGGTTATGTTATGAAGCATATTGAAAGTGGATGTGTGGTCCAGAGAGGATTCATCACCCTAAGTGATATGAGGGGACATATCTCATTTATTCTTGGCTCTTGTTAACTTAAAGTCCTTGGCCATGGCAATACTATTATGGATTTAACATAAAAGGGCTGCAGGACTAAGATGGAACATGCTAAGAGTAGACATTGCATTATGCTTTTATTTTTTTTCAAGATATGTGATGAAAGGATTGAATTACACTAACATACTATACATTAAAAAGCCTATTAAAACTGTATTGACTCTGTTATTATTTGGGTGGCTATGATGCATTACTAGATGTTGCTCATGGTCTATAAATATAAATATTCTTAATTTAATTAATTTAAATTTGTTGATAACATGTTAGGGGGCTAATTGGTCACACACATAAAGGTGACTTAATGGAATTAAAATGGGATTTGACTAAATTGAAAAGAAATTGATCTCTCAGGAACTTAATTAAAAAGGTTTAATTTTTTAGGGGTTTAAGTGCAATTAAACTAAATTATAATAATGGATTAAACATAAATATAAATACATTATGTTTTAGCTATCCCAATTGATCAATAATTACACCTTTTTTTTTATAAAAATTAGGCTTAACCATATCATTGATTTCTGGAAATGAAAAAGCATTTTGCTTGCTTTTGATTTTTAACACTGCTAAGATAATTAATCGAGGGGAGGCTTATGAAACCTAAACTACTAGCATAGCTGTCGACAAAACACGATCCCACCCTAGTGAAAGTTTCTTGAGTCACCCATGTTGATCATCGTTGGACGTTGGACAATTAGACGGCTCTAGTTTGCGATGTTGGCATGCAAGAACAAGTGGATTTCAAATATAATCAAGATCTTGATAATCTCGGATTAAGGTATGATTTATGTTTTCGTGTTATTAAATTTTTAGATCGATTAAAGACGCCCAAGTTGATCCTTTAATGGAATTTGATATTATTTTAATTTATTTTTCATTGCATAATTTAATAATTGCTATTAAATTTATTATTTTTATTTGTTTGAGCATGACTCGAATTCCAAGACTAGTACTATTGTTAAAACATGCTTTGCTCATATTTATGATAATCTTGTTATTAAATTCATTAACTATTTGAATCATAACAAGGCCTATATTCCATTTATATGGCTCGATTGTTACTTTAACAACTAATCAGAATCTTTTATTAGCTTATTGGTAAACAATCTAAATTCAACTCCTTTTGGGAGCCTAAATACAGGAGTTTGTTTTTTACCTTTAGGGTATAAACATATAGTCTCTTTAATTTGGAGCACTTTCCCAATAATTTTATTTTTAACATCATGGCTATTTCCCACAAAGTCATGTTATGATTTTTAACTTTTAAAGAATAAAAAATACCTCATACTAAATCCCATATGCATAGATTTAAAGGGAAATGGATTCGAAAACTATTTTTGAATTCTATAAGTTATAAGCCATTTAGTATTCTTAATACTATTGCAAGTATATGCTTAAGAATAATGTGACCATAACATAGAACAAATTCTATGATTAATGATATATTCAATAAAGGTTGAATATAAGAACGAGATCGAATACTTGTAATCATCTTCATCTGGCATGTGAATGCCAAAATAAACATGCAATGTTTATGAATAAATCATGATTATATTTTAGAAACAATAATGAAGAAGGCAAACTTTAATCAATATCAGCAAAGTTGTCATTTCGTATAGTCCACCTATACTACTCCTTTCATTTGGCCCTTACAATATGTTTTACATATTTAATTACCAGCTTCTAGGCATCACATACCAAGAGAAATGAATTAATCTTAGTATATATATGAAACATCTATAAGCTTCCTACTTTTGATGATATCAAAGAATTCCTTGCAATCTTTACTTTATTAATCAAGCTATCCACAATGTTAGCATATTCCCTTATGATCTCTTTTGTCTTTCTTCAAAAAAGTATATAGACAATGCATAGATCATGATTTATAACTTATCAAAAGTGATCAAGTCTTGAAATACATCCTATCATATAAGGCCTGATTAGGGTATCTTTAATGTATTGCTTAGGAATAATTCCTTAGGGTTGTCAAATCTCCCATTATGATTACCCTTGTAGAATAATTCTTTAAGGTTTCAAATGATTTTAGGTTTTAAATGATATCATGTGCTTAAGTAGCCACTTGCTCTTTTCGAAGTTCAAACACCATACTAGCCAATATCACAATGTGGTTTGATCAAGGCTGTCAATATGAACTTGATAAACTGCACCTAACCTAGTGGGCTATTCTTGGATATGCCATTCAAGTAGTATTAAACAATCTTAATATGTGGAACTAGTCAATGGAATCTAACTCATTAAAGCTTATTAGCATCATGTATATTACTTAATGATAGTCTATTAGTCATGTTGTGTTTATATCAATTATGAACCAAAACATTTTGTAAATAATTCTTTATTGCAATCATTAAGTTTTATAACTTAATGATTGTCCTCATTATTTTATCGAGATTATGGCTTTTAACCATAATCTAAAGCCATAATCTAAAAAGTTTAACATTTGAATCTTCTTAATGAGCTAGAACCATTTCATCCTCGCATAGCCATAAGTGACTTAACAAGTCATGCAAGAACAAATTAAATAGCTAACTTAGCTTACTAATTGTATCTCTATGCAACTTTAGATAAGTTATGTGGCAACCCCTTACCTAAATGAATCATATGCATTTTGCCTAATGGTTGCTTCTAACTACAGACGACAATGGAGTGAGATAGGGGTAGATATTGCAAAATCCACTTCCACTTCACTGGTAGACTACTCTATTCCACCATTCGCCTCGCTTTTTATGAATGTTAAATTTTCAATACTACTATTGCCTTTATAGATGTTGGATACATCCATTACCGCTTCGCCCTACTCAGCTTATCCAATATTTCTTACTTATTTATATTTTTTTTCAAATAATAAAGCATGCTTTTCAAGAGGAAAGACATTTTTGAAGCATGTCTAAACATAAAACATAAAACAACAAAAACATAAAGTATGCATTACAAAAGATATTTTTCCCATACTATCTTTATTAAAAAACTAAATGTTTAAAGGTAAAATAGTAATTTTAATCCATGAGATGAGGCAGAGCAAGGAAATACTATAACTACTCCATACCTATCTTTCAAATAAAAAACCCTTTTTCGTTACCTTGCCAACATTATTTAAAAAAAAAAAACCTTCTCCACTCGGAGGGAGGTAGGGATGGATATTGCAAAATCCATTTCCACCCTACTAGTGGGCTACTGTTTTCCACCATTTGCCCCGCTTTACTAGGAATGTTAAATTTTGAATGCCAATATTGCCTTCATAGATGTTAGATACATCCATTACTGCTCCACCTTAACTCACCCTATCTAATATTTCTTATTTATTTATATATTTTTTCAAATAATAAAGTATGCATTTCAAGAGAAAAGACATTTTTAAAGCACATCTAAACATAAAACAACAAAAACATAAAGTATACATTACAAAAGATATAATTACCATACTATCTTTCTTAAAAAACTAAATGTTCGAGGGTAAAATAGCAATTTCAATATGTGGGGTGGGGCAAAACAGGCAAATACTATAATTGTTCCATAATTGCCTTTCAAACAAAAAATTGCTCCACCCTACCCTGCCTCTATTATTTAAAAAAATTCTTCTCCACTCAGAGCGGATCAGTTCGAAATCTATCGATAGTTTGAATTTTGCTATCCCTACCTCTAGCACCATGTAGCAAAGTTTGAAAGCATCCGAACAAAATGGCATTACTTGAGTAAAACCCATTATTCATATCTCAAGCAGTTCATACAGCAGTTTAAGTTTGATTGACTCAATAAGTCTCTTACGGAACTTAGGTATCTTGTCATGAATACTAAAAGGTGACTAATCATGCTCAGACACAGACCCAATATTTTATGATGGATTTTTATCATTTAACTTAGGTCTCATTGCTTTTTTTGATTAGCATGCATAGCATTCTTTCAATTATATATCAAATACATATAAATTTAAAAATAAAACTAACATATGCAATTTACTAGGATGATTATGGACTGTATCTATCTAGTTTCTAAAGCTATTAGGAAACTATATGGTTAAATTCCAAAGGATATCATTCAAGGTTTTTGCAAGTTTTGATGATGATATTTTTAGTCCTTTCTACTTTGCACCATATTTTTTACAACTTAGATTTACATAAATTCTAATCCTATCCTAATCCTAAATCTACAAGTCACGTGTAATTGTTACATGTCATTGTAAAAAACTTTATTTACATTCAAGGATACTTAGGTGAGAAGAGAGTTTATAGCCCACAATTAAAAGAGAAGGTAAGACACACAGACCCCATTTATAAAATAAATATTAAAAAAGAAAAATTAAACCATCTACAGCCTAGTCATACTAAAGTCTAGTCCATAATCATCCTTATGCTAAGATTTAAATAAGCATAGCTAATATCACTTGGTGATCTAATATGTCATTTGCATAAACCACTTCAAATAATTTGAGATGATTTCTCAAATTATTTTATTAATTTTGGTTCTTTATTAAAAAATTTTAAATAAAATTCCTAACTTTAGGAAAATTGTCTTAATTTGGACATTACATATTAGGTTATTCTTAATTAGGACTTTATCTAACTTTAGATAACTTTGTCTTAATTTGGACAAACCATTTAGCATTAAAAATTTTCTAAACCATTTAGGAAACTTGTTTCCTAAACAACATTTTAAAGAATCAAACATTGTCTAACTTTTAGGTTATTTATCTTAATTAGGGCATTTTCTAACTTTTGGATAACTTTTGGACAAACCATTTAGAATGTAATACTTCTTTAACCATTTAGGAACCTACTTGTGAATTTTTTTTGAAGTTTTAGTAATTGATTCTTATTTAATTTAAATAAGATAACAATTTTCTTACATGATTAACTTTTATTCTAATCTCATTAATCCTAATTGAATTAGGATTAATCATTTAAATTAAATTTATCCAATTAAATAATTTAATTAGATGTAGTTCATGCTTATTACATTATCCAATCCATGTCTTCAACATTTTAAGAAATTATTACAATTAGATAATTAAGTGTTTGGAGATAATTAAGAGTTTTAATGGAATGCATACTATTAGGGAGATCTTCTTTTTGCATAAACTTTACAAACTTTTAGCAATTTTTTTTAGAACATTTAGAATCCACATTGGATTAAACTTCCTTAATTTCTTGAAGAAACTGGTGCAAAAGGACTAATCCTAGTCTAATTAGGATTTAGCCCCACACAGGGCTTCTATAAGCTATCCTATTTTTAGTCCATCACCGATGTCTTCCTCACACTAACCTCTAAAACTTATAGCAAATTATAGCATCTTAATGCTACCATGGATGCTACAACAAGGTTTCAAGAAGAAAGTTTAAGTGCCACATGGTACATGCAATTGAGTGCATCAGTTACAGCCCAAAATTAAAACTTTTTCAACTATAATTTTAACCAAAATTTTCTAACAAGTTTTATGAATAGTTCATAACACTTTCATGTGGAAAATCATGGAAATATCATAGCTATGGCTGCTAGAAATTTCTAAAATTTTCCACTCCATCGAAACATCGAAAACGTAGCCAACCTAGCATTAGTCAACACTAAACTATTGACAGATGACAGCATCATCAATTTAATTTGTAAAGCATATTTTAAAGTAATTAACATTGAAAATAAACATGTTTTACCATGCTAGGAAATTGAAAATTAAATAGAAATAGTTTCTAAAATAACAAATAAAACAATATTAAAACTACCTAAAAAGCTTAAAAAATCTTAGAACTTTAACTCGAGTTGATTAAAACAATTTTAATTAATTATTTAAACACTTCTAAATGTGATTAAAGCCCAAAGTTACATGTTGTTTAAATTTTAAAAAATTAATTAAAAATAACTTTTCAAGAATTTTACCAAAAGAGAAAATCACAAAATCAATTAGATTGATTTCACTAAAAATCAGTATGCAAGACAACATGTAATTAACAAATTTTAGGCTTTAACACCAGTGAAAGGAAGTCTAAGCTGACACTTATTAAAATAGGCATAAAATATTTAATCAAATTAAATAATAAAATTAAAAAGTAAATAAAGAAATACTCGAAGTTTCTCAGGATCATAAGTTAAGATGTACATATGGTTGATTTTGGCAGTTTAAAACATAGATTTGATAGAGATATTACCTACTCAGAAACTCATAACCTTAAGTATGCTGATTCATGTACAACTGTTGCCACAGCTTAGTTACTTTAAACTTTCTTTGAGGCCACAAGTAGCACAAGCATCCTGCCTCTAACAGTTATCCACACAAATGTGTGTTGAAGCCTTCATGAGGTTTAGTGGTTCTTTGATGCTAGCTAGAAGGCTCAAAAAGCCTCAACCAAAAGGCATGATGTAGCCACTTTCTTTCACATACAACCAAGATTAATTATGAAAAGTTGTAGAGATATGAGATAGCACTACAAAGAAGCCGTAGAGATGTCGTAATTATGGTTTCTTGCCTCCTATTAACATTATTTACACTCAGATGTGATAGATACAAGTTTTCTTACTCTTCTCGAGATAAAAAATGATCTAGACCATCAAAGAAGCAAACGGTGCATAAAAGTTGTATGGAAAGCAAGATTGTACCTTTTTTAGCTTAGTAATTTAGAGATACGATGCCTAGGGTTTTTGATAGCCAAAAAGTGTGTCAACCACCCAAAAGCTCTTGTAGATGTGTACTTATACATCTAAAATTAGGTTAAGCTTAACTAATGGGTCAACCTAGCCCATTTTTACCAAACTGAATGGGTGGCACCATAGGTGGCATTATTATAGGGATCTAGGTGAAACTCTTTTACCTAGTCTACTTAGGATTAGCCTTAAGTATTAACTATTTAATATCTTAGCCTAATCCAACACCAATACAGCCCACCACTATTATGCCTAACTCATATCAAGTCTAAATAGGATTTATTCAAAACAAGGCATATTTGACTTAATAATTAAAACTTTTAGGCAACCCCTATTTACATGCAAAAACATTTAATTCTTAATTAAATTCCTTACCTAAGGAAAACAATTTAACTTCTTGTAAATATTATTAAATAATTATTTAATTTTTAAAATTAATTATTTGGTCCAAAACCTAGATATCCTTATTTACGTGCCTAGAATTAGACTTGATCTCGATAAGATATCCTTATCTTTATAGCTACATTAAGGCATCTCTAATTAGATTTCATAATCTAATTTATGTCTTTAAAAATACTCAATTAAATTAATTCAATTAGGTCTTCCATATTATACATTTTACTTAATTAATTAAATCTTGATTTTAATATAATAGATCATCTTATTGTGTGTGACCTATTAGGTTCCCAACATGTTGGCAATGAATATAATTAATCTCATTAATTACATTCATTGATCAAGAGTAGGATCTAGCAACCATTAGTGACAACTTAAATGTTAAAGAGTCAATATGACCTTAGAGAAAACTTCAGTAACCAGTCTTGTAGTGTAATTTAGTCCTTTCACTAAATATCTCAAAAAGACCATAAGCATGGTGCAGTCTCTACTAATGTATCAATTGATAAGTCAACAAGGATAAGAGGTTGATCGAGACAAAGTTATAAGTCAACAGGGATAAAAGGGTTAGCAGGGACAAAGTCAATAAATCAACAGGGATAAAGGGTTAATTAGGACAAAGTTGATAAGTCAACAGGGATAAAAGGTTGACTAAGACAATGCTGACAAGACAATAAGTACAAAAGGATAACGGGACAAAGTCAATTACAACAAAGATAAAAGGTTGACTGGGATAGACCCAGCATGTCAATAGGATAAAAGGTCGACCAAGACAAAGCTGACAAGTCAACAAGGAAAAAAGTTGATCGAGATAGAGCCGATAAGTAAACAGGGATAAAAGGTTGATTGGGACAGAGTGATAAGTCAACAAGGAAAAGGGTTGGTGTAACATTTGAGACTTGATCAATTATTAGGATAAAGGATTTACCTGACTTATATCCTACTCCATCTATTTTACCATAGGATCACAATAAGAGGTGATAAAAGCTCTTTTAAATGCTTTGAATATCGTCATCGAAGCTTTTAAAAAATTTTTCTTGACAAAAACTTTTGAATGCTTTGAATATCACCGTCAAAGCTTTTTCAAAGCCTTTTTCACCAACCTTACCATAGGATCAGGTTAGAAGGTGATAGATTTATTCAGAGAATCATTTAATTTCTCCTAAAAGGTCATCAAATATCAAATATTAAATTATATTCATTGATTCAGTGATATAATTTATACAATTAGATAATTATTTGCTCAAGGCATATTCATAAACTTTTATTGAAATAATGAAAAATATCATAATTCATCAAAATTTTAAAATTTATAGAATGAGATCATCTTCTTATCTTGACTTGGGAAAAAGTTGACTTGATCAAAATCTATGAAAATTCTAAAATAATTTCAACCATGAATTTTCCAATGTCAAGGATAATAGATGTGCTATCTTCATCTTGATGTTAAGAGTTTCTTATGATCGATGATCGCCATTAGGGACTTCCTTGAATAAGATAAAAAATGCACTTAGAGGCATAAATGGGGTGGCACTGCTAAAATTTGTCTTGAAGAAATTGATTTGACAAAGTCAAAATTTATCAAGACCATATTTAGATGGATATTCATTTCATACGAGTTTCTTGAAAGACAAACGATTAAGTTATAACATCCTTTTAATCTTCAAATACAATGGGCAAACAGGTGTTAAACTAATGCTAGTAAACACCAAGTCTTAAAGTATTAATCTTAAAGGTTTTTGGTAAGCAATAAATTTCCAAGTTTGCGTATAAATATTTTGAAGGGTTCATTTTGAAAGAAATCAGTGTTTGGGCATTGGACTCAAACTTTTATTGATGTCATGAATTCTCATGGGTCTGGGATCATTTTTGAATTAGCATGAAAGGTTCTCTGCCATTGGTGGCTATCTTTATTGATTTAAGAGCAACTCCTATGCCTTTAAACTTGCTTTATCATATTATTAAAGACTAAAAAATCATTCAAAAAGATAAAATTTTAAACAAACTTCCTAGGAATAGCTTGACAACCCAAGTAGTTGTGTTTGATTAAAATGGAGTTTGTACGTAAGTAACATAGGCCATAGTTCAAAGTTTAGGAAGAAAAAGATAAATAGGCCCAAATCAAAGTTTTCAAGGGTAATTAAATCAAGGTCACTTTTCTTCAGAAGAAGTTGATTCTGGCATGTCTTTTGAGATGAACAAATCTTTATTTCTTCATTTATATTCGCTTGCTTTATTCTTCATTTTGAAGAAACTTGAAATTTAAACTTCCTTAATTATTTTTTTGAAAAGAATATAAAAGTCAAACTTTTTATTTATTTTTCTTTTTTTTGAATATTTGAATATTTGAACCTGAAATCAAACTTTTTTCATTTTTCACTTTGACTATTTAAACTTAAAGCTTTAATTTTCATCAGTTTTTAAAATTTACCTTATGACATCTAACTTGGTCTGCTTGCAACTTTAGACTAGAGTTTACCCCTTTTGATTTTGAAGCTTTACCTTATTTGCCCCCTAGTGTGGAGGGTAATCCTTCATTAAGGCTCAACAAAAGAAAATATATTATCAAGCTCAAAGGGATTACAAAAGAAATAATTTTCTATGTTTGAGAAGGGATAAAGAAAGAAGGTTATTTTTCATTTCAAACACATCTATTTGAACTGTCAAGCATTTGGCTAGGAAGAAGGGTTATTATCTTTTTAAAGTCATTTTAAGTTCCTCAATAATATGACGTTGCACTCAATAAAGGCTTAAGGTGTGCCTCTCAACACTATTGCCTTCACAACCACTAATGATAACCACTAATGACTGGTTGAGCCTTTAGGAAAAAAATTGGATTGGCTTAGAAAAGATCTCATATCTCATATCTTATGTAGCAGGAATTGGTTTGAAAAGGTTTTATTCAAAAGGAAAAAGAGATTTTGGCTTATGTTCACTTTCATTCTTCCTGAATTGAGGATTTAAAAGAGTGCTATGAAAATTATGGCAAAAAAATTATTGAAATAAGGGAAATCTTGGAATTATTATCATTATTTTAACAAATTGTTAATTCAATTATTCCAAAATAATCGATGCCAATTGCGAGATAAATTCCAATAGTCCATCCATTTTCTTTATCATTGCATTGAATGATCTATATTATGTTACTTCATTTATTGCGTTACTAACATGATTTTTTTGTAATGATTATTTGCATTCATGTCTTCCAATCATTTCAAATAAAACTAAGGGTAATATTCCTCGTGGGTATCTCTCCAGTGCCTAAAGTGGAATATTCCATTTTTTAAAGTAAAATCTAGAGTTAGTTTTATTAAAAATCTATTTATTCCCTATCTTTTCAAGGTATATATAAGATTAAATCTTTTTCATCAAAACCTAGATTTGTATTTCTATAAGATTCATGCATTAAAAGAGGGTTGTCTCGAGATAGTGATGAGGTAAGATCAAAAGAATCAAAACCGAGAAAAAATATAGCTAGTAAAGTATCGATTTTAGGCATCACGAAGTGGTTTGACCTTAATGTGTGTAACCAACTCTTAAACCCAAACGATGAATCTTTATACAATTTAGACCATGGGATCGATGTTTTAAGTTTCATAACTCAAAACATAGGTTTTAAGAGGCATCCAGTCAAGCCTAGGCTAAAATGATTGGTGGCGACTCCAAACATTGGCCATTTCATGATGGTCATCCGAGACCAATAAGATGAGCGATTCATCTTATGGTCCCCCTCACTGTGCATAAGTCAAGAGTCTGTACTTTCTCATTCTCATCACTTCGTAAAGGAAAAGTCTAGGTCAAGAAGACACTCCCAAGTTAGAAAAATATTTTAAGTCATATGCATCCATAAATTAGTAAGGATCAAACCTGGGGCACGTTGTGGCACTCTTTCCATCATTTTTTAGAGTTAAAGTTCATTTATCAATTTGGACAAACATGGATTCACATAGTAATCCCCTTTCTTTTTATGATTGGGCACCATAAACTCATTTTCTTCATTAGAATGAATAACATTAATGCTTTGGTTTTATAAGAAAAATTCTCTTTCCATCATTTTTTAGAGTTAAAGTTCATTTGTCAATTGGGATAAACACGGATTCATATAATAATCTTTTTTCTTTTCATGACTAGGAACCATAAACTTATTCCTTGCATTAGGATAAATGACATAGATGCATTGGTTTCATTTAAAAAGCTTTTGTTCCCACCATTTTTTAGAATCAAAGTTCATCTGTTAATTAGGACAAAGAGGTAATCACATAATAATCATACTTTCTTTTCATGATTAAACACTATAAACTCGTTCTACTTATTGGGATAAATGACATTGATGCTTTGGTTTCACAAGAAAAGCTTCTCTTTCCACCATTTTTTAGAATTAAAGTTCATTTGTCAATTGGGACAAACACTGATTCATATAGTAATCTCCTTTTTTTTATGATTAGGCCCCATAAACTTATTCTCCTCATTGGGATCAATGGCATTGATGCTTTGGTTTTATAAAAAAGGCTTATCTTTCCATCATGTTTTTGTGTTAAAGTTCATTTGTCAATTGGGACAAACATGGATTCGCACAGTAATCTCCTTTCTTTTCATGATTAGGCACTATAAACTCATTCTCCTCATTAGGATCAATGGCATTGATGCTTTGGTTTCATAAGAAAGGCTTCTCTTTCCATCATTTTTTAGTGTTAAAGTTCATTTGTCAATTAGGACAAACACGGATTCACATAGTAATCTTTTTTCTGTTCATGATTGGGCACCATAAACTTATTCTCCTCATTGGGATAAATGGCACTGATGCTTTGGTTTCAAATGAAAAGCTTCTCTTTTCATCATTTTTTGGTGTTAAAGTTTATTTGTAAATTAGGATGAACACGGATTCACATTATAATCTCCTTTGTTTTCATGATTAGGCACCATAAACTGATTGACCTTATTAGGACAAATGACATTGATGCTTTTGTTTCATAAGAAAAGCTTCTTTTTCCATCATTTTTTAGAGTTAAAGTCTATTTATCAATTGGGACAAACAAAGATTCACATAGTAATCTCCTTTCCTTTCATGAGTAGGCACCATAAACTCATTCTCCTCATTGGGATAAATGACATTGATGCTTTGGTTTCATAATAAAAGCATATATTTCCATCATTTTTTAGAGTTAAAGTTCTTTTATCAATTGGGACAAACACGGATTCACATAATAATTTGCTTTTTTTTCGTGATTAGGAACCACATACTCATTCCTTGCATTGGGATAAATGACATCGATGCATTGGTTTCATTTAAAAAGCTTTTGTTCCCACCATTTTTAGAATCAAAATTTATCTGTCAATTAGGGCAAAGGCAAAATCACATAATAATCACCTTTTCTTGTCATGATTGGGCAACCAGGATACTCTTTCTTTAACTAGCTTGACCATAAACTCGTTCTACTCATTGGGATAAATGACATTGATGCTTTGGTTTCATAAGAAAAGCTTTTTTTTCCATATTTTTTTAGTGTTCAAGTTCATTTATCAATTGGGACAAACATAGATTAGCATAATAATCTCTTTTTTATGCATGATTGGCACTATAAACTCATTCTCCTCATCAGGATAAATGACATTGATGCTTTGGTTTCATAAGAAAAGCTTCTCTTTCCATCATTTTTTAGAGTTAAAGTTCATTT
>JBBYHM010351393.1:0-81356 GCA_038381775.1 Adansonia rubrostipa
CATCAATATTGCATATCCTAAAGGGGAAAATATGATTGTAGTGCCCAATAACAAAAAAATGAAGATTATTACGAGTATCCAAGTTTGTCTCATTTCACAGATGAACATTAATTTTAAGGAAAATGGTGGAAGGAAAAGCTTTTCTTGTAAATCCAAAGCATCAATATCGTGTATCCTAATATGGAGAACATGATTGTAGTGCCACTAACCAAAAGAATGGAGATTACTATAAGAATCCAAGTTTGACTTATTTCATAATGAACTTTGATTATAAAGAAATGGTGGGAAGAGTAGCTTTTCTTGAAAATCCAAAGCATCAATATCATGTATCCCAATGTAGAGAACATGATTGTAGCGACCAACCGCAAAAAGAATAGAGATTATAATGAGAATACAAGTCTGACTCATTTGATGCATGAACTTTGATTGTAAGGAAAATGGTGGAATAAAAACCTTTTCTTGCCAAACGAAAGCATCAATATCGTGTATCCCAATGAGAAGAACATGATTATAGTGCCCAATAACAAAGAAATAGAGATTACTACAAGTATCCAAGTGTATCTCATATCATGGATGAACATTAATTATAAGGAAAATCGTGGAAAGAAAAAATGTTCTTGCAAATCCAAAGCATTAATATCGTGTATCCCAATATGGAGAATATGATTGTGGCCCCCATTAACAAAAAGAATCGTGATTGTTACGAGTGTCAAAGTTTATCTCATTTCATGGATGGACTTTGATTTCAAGGAAAATGGTGGAAAGAAAAGCTTTTCTAGCACATCAAAGCATCAATATAATGTATCCTAATGTGGAGAACTTGGTTGTAGTGCCCAATTACAAAAGAAATGGAGATTATTATAAGAATCCATGTTCATCTTACTTCATGGATGAATTTTGATTATAAGAAAAATGGTGGAAAGAAAACCTTTTCCTACAAAACCAAGGCATCAATGTCGTGTATCCCAATGTGGAGAACATTATTGTAGTGCCCAATCACCAAAAGAATGTAGATTATATTGAGAATCCAAGTTGGACTAATTTGATGGACAAACTTTAATTATAAGAAAAATGGTGGAAAAAAAGCTTATCTTGCAAATCCAAAGCATTGATATCGTGTATCCCAATGAGGAGAACATGATTGTAGCGCCATATCAAAAAAGAATGGAGATTATTACGAGTATCCAAGTTTATCTCGTTTCAGAAATGAACTTTAATAACAAGGAAAATGGTAAAAAGGAAAGCTTTTCTTGCAAATCCAAACCATCAATATCGTGTATCCCAATATGGAGAACTTGATTGTAATGCCACTAACAAAAAGAATGGAGATTATTATGAGAATCCAAGTTTAACTCATTTGATGCATGAACTTTGATTGCAAGGAAAATGGTGGAATAAAAACCTTTTCTTGCCAAACCAAAGCATCCCAATAACAAAGAAATGGAGATTACTACAAGTATCCAAGTGTATCTCATATCACGGATGAACATTAGTTATAAGAAAAATCATGGAAAGAAAAGCTTTTCTTACAAATCCAAAGCATCGATATCGTGTATCTCAGTGTGAAGAACATGATTGTAATCCCCATTAACAAAAAGAATCGAGATTGTTATGAGTATCCAAGTTTGACTCATTTCATGGATGAACTTTGATTATAAAGAAAATGGTTGAAAGAAAAGCTTTTCTTGCAAATCAAAGAATTAATATAATGTATCCCAATGTGGAGAACATGGTTGTAGCACCTAATCACAAAAGAAATGGAGATTATTACGAGAATTCATGTTTGTCTTGCCTCACAGATGAATTTTGATTATAAGAAAAATAGTGAAAAAAAAAACTTGCTTGCAAATCCAAAGCATCAATATTGTGTATCCCAATATGGAGAACGTGATTGTAGTGCCCAATTACAAAATAATGTAGATTTTTACAAGAATCCAAGTATGTCTCACTTGATGGGCAAACTTTAATTATAAGGAAAATGGTGAAAAGAAAAGCTTTTTTTGCAAATTCAAAGCATTAATATCGTGTATCCCAATGTGGAGAACATGATTGTAGTGTCGTAATAAAAAGAACGGAGATTATTATGAGAATCCTAGTTTGACTTATTTCATGGATGAACTTTGATTATACGAAAAATGGTGGAAAGAAAAGCTTTTCTTGCAAATCCAAAGCATCAATATCGCGTATCCCAATGTGGAGAACATGATTGTAATGCCCAATCACAAACATAATGGAGATTATTATGAGAATCCAAGTTTAACTCATTTCACAGATGAACTTTGATTATAAGGAAATGGTAGAAAGAAAAGCTTTTCTTGCAAATCCAAAGCATCAATATCTTGTATCCTAATGTGGAAAACATGATTTTAGTGCCCAATCACAAAAAGAATGTAGATTATCACGAGAATCTAAGTTTGACTCATTTTATAGACAAACTTTATTTATAAGGAAAATGGTGGAAAGAAAAGCTTTTCCTTTAAATCCAAAGCATTAATATTGTGTATCCCAATGTGGAGAACATAATTGTAGCGTCGTAATAAAAAGAACGGAGATTATTATGAGAATCCTAGTTTGACTTATTTCATGGATGAACTTTGATTATACGAAAAATGGTGGAAAGAAAAGCTTTTCTTGCAAATCCAAAGCATCAATATCGCGTATCCCAATGTGGAGAACATGATTGTAATGCCCAATCACAAACATAATGGAGATTATTATGAGAATCCAAGTTTAACTCATTTCACAGATGAACTTTGATTATAAGGAAATGGTAGAAAGAAAAGCTTTTCTTGCAAATCCAAAGCATCAATATCTTGTATCCTAATGTGGAAAACATGGTTTTAGTGCCCAATCACAAGCAGAATGTAGATTATTATGAGAATCTAAGTTTGACTCATTTTATAGACAAATTTATTTATAAGGAAAATGGTGGAAAGAAAAGCTTTTCCTTTAAATCCAAAGCATTAATATCCTGTATCCCAACGAGGAGAACATGATTATAGTGCCTATAGCAAAAAGAATAGAGATTATTATGAGTATCCAAGTTTGTCTCATTTCACAGATGAACATTAATTTTATGGAAAATGGTGGATAAAAAAGCTTTTCTTGTAAATACAAAGCATCAACATTGTGTATTCCAATGTGGAGAACATAACTGTTGTCCCTATTTAAAAAAGGAATTGGATTGTTACGAGTATCTAAGTTTATCTCATTTCACTAATAAACGCTGATTATAAGGAAAATGGTGGAAAGAAAAGCTTTTCTTTCAAATCCAAATCATCAATATCGTGTATCCCAATATGGAGAACATGATTGTACTGCCCAATCACAAAACGAATGTAGATGATTATGAGAATCCAGGTTTGACTCATTCCATGGGCAAACTTTAATTATAAGGAAATTGGTGGAAAGAAAAAGTTTTTCTTGCAAATCCAAAGCATTAATATTGTATGTCCTCATGAGCAGAATAAAGATTATTACCAGTATCTAGGTTTGTCTCATTTTACTGTTGAACATTAACTATAAGGGAAATGTGGAAAGAAAAGCTTTTCTTGCAATTCCAAAGTGTCAATATCGTGTATCCCAATGTGGGGAACATGATTGTAGTACCCATTAATAAAAAGAATCAAGATTATTATAAGTATCCAAGTTTGCCTTATTTGATGGGGGAACTTTGATTTTAAGGAAAATGGTGGAAAGAAAAGCCTTTTTTGCAAATCAAAAGCATCAATATCATGTATCCCAATGTAGAGAATGTGGTTGTAGTGCCCAATCACCAAAAGAATGGAGATTATTATGAGAATCCAAGTTTGACCTAGTTCATAGATGAACTTTGATTATAAGGAAAATGGTGGAAAGAAAAGCTTTTCTTGCAAATCCAAAGCATCAATATTGTGTATCCCAATGTGGTAAACATGATTGTAGTGCCCAATTACAAAAAGAATGGAGATTATTATGAGAATCCAAGTTCCATTCATTTCACGAGTGAACTTTGATTATAAGGAAAATGGTGGAAAAAGAACTTTTTCTTTCTAAACCAAAGCATCAATATCGTTTATCACAAGGAGGAAAACATGATCGTAATGCCCAATAACAAAAAAATGGAGATTGTTACGAGTATCCAAGTTTGTCTCATTTCATGGATGAACATTAATTTTCAGGAAAATGGTGGAAGGAAATGCTTTTCTTGCAAATCCAAAGCATCAATATCGTGTATCCTAATATGGAGAACATAATTGTAATCCCCATTAACAGAACGAATTACGATTGTTATAAGTGTCTAAGTTTTTCTTATTTCATGGATGAACTTTGATTATAAGGAAAATGGTGGAACGAAAAGCTTTTCTTGCATATCAAAGCATCAATATAATGTATCCCAAAATGGAGAACATGATTGTAGTGCCCATTCACAAAAGAAATGGAGATTATTATGAGAATGCATGTTTATCTCGCTTCACGGATGAATTTTGATTATAAGGAAAATGGTGGAAAGATAAGCTTTTTTTGCAAATCCAAGGCATCAATTTTGTGCATCCCAATGTGGAGAACCTGATTGTAGTACCTAATCACAAAAAGAATGTAGATTACTACGAGAATCCAAGTTTGACTAATTTGATGGACAAACTTTAATTACAAGGAAAATGGTGGAAAGAAAAACTTTTCTTGCAAATTTAAAGTATTAATATCGTGTATCCCAATGAGGACAATATGATTGTAGCGCCCATGACAAAAAGAATGAAGATTATTACGAATATCCAAGTTTATCTTATTTCACAGATGAACTTTACTAATAAGGAAAATGGTGTAAAGAAAAGCTTTTCTTCCAAATCTGAAGAATCAATATCGTGTATCCCAATGTGGAAAACATGATTGTAAAGCCACAACAAAAGGAATGGAGATTATAATAAGTATCTATGTTTGTCTGATTTCACGGATGAACTTTGATTATAAGGAAAATGGTGGAAAGAAAAGCTTTTCTTGCTAAATCAAAGCGTTAATATTGTGTATCCCATTAAGGTGAACATGATTGCAATGCCTATAACAAAAAGTATGGAGATTATTGTAAGAATCCAAGTCTAACTCATTTCAAGGATGGACTTTGATTATACGAAAAATGGTGGAAAGAAAAGCTTTTCTTGCAAATCCAAAGCATCAATATCATGTATCCCAATGTGGAGAACATGATTGTGTGCCCGATCAACAAAAGAACGGAGATTATTATGAGAATCCAAGTTTGACTCATTTCATGGATGAATTTTGATTATAAGGAAAATGTTGGAAAAAAAAGCTTTTCTTTCAAATCCAAAGCATCAAAAATGTGTTCCCAATGTGGAGAACATGATTGTAGTGCCACTAACAAAAAGAATAGAGGTTATTATGAGAATCCAAGTTTGAATCATTTCACAGATAAACTTTGATTATAATGAAAATGGTAGGAAAAATAGCTTTTCTTGAAAATCCAAAGCATCAATATCATGTATCCCAATGTGGATAACATGATTGTAGCACCCAATCACAAAAAGAATGGAGATTTTTGTGAGAATCCAAGATCGACTCATTTGATAGATGAACTTTGACTGTAAGGAAAATGGCATGATGAAAACCTTTTCTTGCCAAACCAAAGCATCAATATCGTGTAACCCAATGAGAAGAACATGATTGTAGTGCCCAACAACTAAAAAATGGAGATTACTACAAGTATCCAAATTTATCTCATATCACGAATGAACTTTGATTCATAAGGACAATGGTGGAAAGAAAAGCTTTTCTAGCAAATCAAAGCGTCAATATAATGTATCCTAATATGGAGAACATGGTTGTAGTGCCCAATCACAAAAGAAATGAAGATTATTATGAGAATCCATGTTTGTCTCATTGCACGGAGGAATTTAGATTATAAGGAAAATGGTGGAATGAAAAGCTTTTTTTGCAAATCCAAAGCATCAATATCGTGTACCCCAATGTGGAGAACATGATTGTAGTGCCCAGTCACAAAAGGAATGTAGATTATTACGAGAATCCAAGTTTGACTCATTTGATGGACAAATGTTCATTATCAGGAAAATGGTGGAAAAAAAAGCTTTTCTTGCAAATCCAAAGCATCAATATCATGTATCCTAGTGAGGAGAACAGGATCGTAGCACCATAACAAAAATGAATGGAGATTATTATAAGTATCCAAGTTAGTCTCATTTCACGGATGAACTTTAATAATAAGGAAAATGATGGAATGAAAAGCTTTTCTTGCAAATCTAAAGCGTCAATATCATATATCCCATTGTGGAGAACATGATTGTAGAGGCACTAAAAAAAATAATGGAGACTATTATGAGAATCCAAGTTTGACTTAATTCACAGATGAACTTTGATTATAAGGAAAATGGTGAAAAGAAAAGCTTTTCTTGCAAATCAAAGCATCAATATCGTGTATCCCAATGTGGAAAACATGATTGTAGTGCCCAATCACAAAAAGAATGGAGATTATTACAAGAATCCAAGTTCAACTTATTTGATGGTTCAACTTTGATTGTAAGGAAAATGGCGAAATGAAAACTGTTTCTTGCCAAACCAAAACATCAATATCATGTATCCCAATGAGTAGAGCATGATTGTCATGCCCAATAACAAAAAAATGGAGATTATTGCAAGTATCCAAGTTTATCTCATATCACAAATGAACATTAATTATAAGGAAAATGGTGGAAAAAAAAGCTTTTCTTGCAAATCTAAAGCATCAGCATCATGTATCCCAATGTGGAGAACATGATTGTAGCGCCCAATCACAAAAAGAATGGAGATTATTATGTGGATCTAGGTTTGTCTCATTTCACAGATGAGCTTTAATAATAAGGAAAATGGTGGAAAGAAAAGCTTTTCTTGGCAAATGAAAGCATCAATATCATGTATCCTAATAAAGTGAGCATGATTGTAGTGCCAAACAACAAAAAGAATGGAGATTATAATGAGTATCCAAGTTTGTCTCAGTTCACAGATGAACATTAATAACTCGAAAAATGGTGGAAAGAAAGGCTTTTCTTGCAAATCCAAAGCATCAATATCGTGCATCCGAATGCGGAGAACATGATTATAGTGCCCATAACAAAAAAAATGGAGAGTATTATAAATATCCAAGTTTGTGTCATTTCTCGGATGAGCCTTAAAATAAGGAAAATGATGGAAAGAAAGCTTTTTTTGCCAAATCCAAAGCATCAGTATTATGTACCCCAATATGGAGAACATGATTGTAGTGGCCAATCACAAAAAGGATGGAGATTATTTTAAGAATCCAAGTATGACTTATTTCACGGATGAACTTTAATTATGAGGGAAAAGGTGGAAAGAAAACCTTTTCTTGCCAAACCAAAGCATCAATTTCATGTATCCCAATGAAGTGAACATGATTGTTGTGCCAAATAACAAAAAGAATAGATATTATAATGACTATCCAAGTTTGTCTCATTTCATGGATGAACATTAATAACAAGGAAAATGGTGGAATGAATGGCTTTTCTTGCAAATCCAAAGCATCAATATCATGTATCTCAATGTAGAGAACATGATTGTAGTGCCCATAACAAAAAGAATGGAGATTATTATAAATATCCAAGTTTGTCTTCCTTCTCGGATGAGCCTTAAAATAAGGAAAATGGTAGAAAGAAAAGCTTTTCTTGCCAAATCCAAAGCAACAGTATCCTGTACCCCAATGTGGAGAACATGACTGTAGTGCCCAATCACAAAAAGTATGGAGATTATTCTAAGAATCCAAGTTTGACTCATTTCACAGATGAACTTTGATTCTAAGGAAAATGGTGGAAAGAAAAACTTTTCTTGCGAAACCAAAGCATCAATACCATGTATCTCAATGAGGATAACATGATTGTAAGGCCCAATAACTAAGAAAATTAAGATTCTTACGAGTATCCAAGTTTGTCTTATTTCATGGATGAATATTAATTTTAAGGAAAATGGTGGGAAGAAAAGCATTTCTTGTAAATCCAAAGCATCAATATTGTGTATCCCAATGAGGAGAACATGATTGTAGTCCCAATTAACAAAAATAATCAAGATTGTTAGGAGTATCCAAGTTTATCTCATTTCATGGATGAATGTTGATTATAAGGAAAATGGTGGAAAGAAAAGCTTTTCTTACAAATCCAGATCATCAATATCATGTATCCTAATATGGTGAGCATCATTTTAGTGTCCAATCACAAAATGAATGTAGATTATTGCGAGAATCTAAGTTTGACTCATTTGATGGACAAATTTACTTATAAGGAAATGGTGGAAAGAAAGGCTTTTCTTGCAAATCCAAAGCATTAGTATCGTGTATACCAACGAGGAGAACATGATTGTAGTGCCCATAACAAAAAGCATGGAGATTATTACGAGTATCCAAGTTTGTCTCATTTCATAGATGAACTTTAATAACAAGGAAAATGGTGAAAAGAAAAGCTTTTCTTGCAAATCAAAAGCATCAATATAATGTATCCCGATGTGTGGAACATGGTTTTAGTACGCAATCATAAACAAAATGGAGATTATTATGACAATCCATGTTTCTCACATTTCACAGATGAATTTTGATTATAAGGAAAATAGTAGAAAGAAAAACTTTTCCTGCAAATCCAAAGCATCAATATCGTGTATCACAATGTAGAAAACATGATTATAGTGCCCATTCTCATAAAGAATGTAGATTATTATGAGAATCCAAGTTTGACTCATTTGATAGATAGACTTTAATTATAAGGAAATGGTGGAAAAAAAAGCTTCTCTTACAAATCCAAAGCATCAATATTGTGTATCCCAATGAGGAAAACATGAATATAGCGTCGTAACAAAAAATAATGGAGATTTTTACGAGTATCCAAGTTTCTCTCATTTTAAAGATGAACTTTAAGAATAAGGAAAATGATGGAAAAAAAAGCCTTTCTTGCAAATCCAAAGCATCAGTATCATATATCCCAATATGGAGAGCATTATGGTAGCACCACTAACAAAAGGAATGAAGATTATTATGAGAATCCAAGTTTGACTGAGTTCACAGATAAACTTTGATTATAAGGAAAATGGCATAATCTTGTGCATCCCAATGTGGAGAACATGATTGTAGTGCCCAATCACAAAAAGAATAAAGATTCTTATGAGAATCCAAGTTTGACTCATTTGATGGATGAACTTTGATTGTATGAAAAATGGTGGAAAGAAAACCTTCTCTTGCCAAACTAAAGCATCAATATAATGTATCCCAATGAGGAAAACATGATTGTGGTGCCTGTCACAATGTACCCCGGGTTAGATCCTCGTAGATCTATCAGTGCGCATGACTTAAAATATTTTCCTAACATGGAAAGGTCCTTTTGGCCAAGACTTTTCTTTTGTGATGTGATGAGAAAGAGAATGTATGAATTCTCGACTTATGATATAGTGAAGGGGACCATAAGATGAATCGCTCATCTTATTGGTCTTAGATGACCATCATGAAATGGCCAACGCTTGGAGTCACCACCTATCATTTTAGGCCAAGCATGACCTGATGCCTATTGACACCCATGTTTGAGTTACAAAACTCAAAACATCGATCTCGTGGTCTACATAATACAAAGATTCATTGTTTGGGTTCGGGAGTTGGTTACGCACGATGAGTTACGAACCTTATTGCGACGCTCAAAATTGGTACCTTACTAGCTATGTCTTATCTCAGTTTTAATTTTTTTGATCTTAACTCATCACTATTTCAATATAACCCTCTTTTAATGCATGAATCTTATAGAAATACAAATCCAAGTTATGATAAAAAGATATAATCTCATATACGCCTCGGAGAGATGGGGAATATAAAGATTTTCAATAAAATGACCTCTAGATTTTACTTTGAAAATGGAATGTTCCATTTTGGGCACTGGAGAGATACCCATGCGGAATATTATTTGAAATGTTTTGAAAACATGAATGCAAATAATCATCGCAAAAAACTCATGTTAGTAAGGCGATAAATGAAGTAACATAACATGGATCATTCAATGCAATGATAAAGAAAAGGGATGGACTATTGGAATTTATATCACAGTTGGCATCGATTATTTAGGAATAATCGAATCAACAATTCTTGAGATGCATCTGGGTTTCTTGATTAAACGAGATTTGTTTGACATAGTCATGGAAATTCGAGAAGGAGAAGAATTTAATGGAAGTCTAGGAAAGAGGAAAAAATTATAGTTGAAAGATGGGGTTAGAGTATCCCTTCGAAAAGGTGAGGTTGGAGTATCCCTATGGATAACAAATAATTTTGACACAGGAAGTTTCTTTTAATCTTGACAATTTTGAAAAGTGGTGTGGAGTATCTAGGGTTGGAGTATCCTCGTGGATGCAAATCATTTTGACAAAATAAGGTTTTTTTTAATCTCGATAATTTTAAAAAATAGGGTTGGAGTATCCCTTTGAAAGGGCGGGGTTAGAGTATCCCCAAAAGTGACATGTTTGACACTCTTTAGAGAAGTTGAGTTGGAAAACTTAAGTTAGCAAAACCTTATGATTTAGGAAATGCATGAGCCTTTCAACACTTTTTGCAAAAGAAATTATTGTGAATGAGGATGGTAAAGATGTAAAATATGTTTGTGCCTTGATACAAGCCTATAGAAGGTTGAAGCATGTTCTCGAGTCTGATTGAGGTTATACTAAGACATTCAAAATGTCTCAAGATGAAATTCAGGAAGACAACTCAATTTTGACCATAACCAAATATAGGGGATAGCATTGCACTATCCTACCTCCCAAATTTATTCTAAATTGGTTTGAAGGCTTTAGAGGGTGGAAAAGATACCATTAGAAAGGTAACTTGATGAGGGTCAACCTAAAAATATTCCCCATATCCCAAAAAGTCACTTTCTAAGGGAATAAATTTTCAAGTTTGGATTGATTAAGCCGCTGGCAGAGCATATAAGGGACAAAGTGTGTCAAAATTTGAAAAATAAGTCATTTTTCAATTTGTAGCACAAGCAGGGGACAAAGCAAACCAGGGGATATCTCTTAGTTTTTATGCCTACAGGTCCAAACTCAAGTCATTGACGTTTAAACATATAAGACTAAAGGGAAAGAGTGGCATGAGCATCATGAACGCATTTGCACAGCAGTAGAGTAGTTTGGGACAATTAAACAGCCCATTGATCATACCACTCAAGATTTTGACTCAAAAAAAAGGCATAAACATTTAGGGAATAATTGTAAGACCATATTTGAGCTTGTTTAACCAAGATTCCAGATCTGGAAAACTTAATTTTCCTTAAGATATTTTGCTAACTTTAAGGAAAATGCTAAGTCCATGCTAATCCTTATTGGTTGAGGTTAACATGCTTGGCATGGGGGGTTTTAAAAATCAGTTTTGACAGCCATTAAACATGCACTTTGACAAGGAAAAGACAACAAACATACAAAGGGATGGCACATAACATGAATAGGGATGCTGTGATAAGAAAATGTTATGGATGCTGAAAATGATAATGATTCATGCAAGCTAATGCATCAATGTGCTTGAAATGTGTTATGCTAATGATTCATACATGGATTAAGGATAACAAGATGCATGGATATGGCCTAAAATGCATGAGCAAGAGGTATCAAACTAATAAGTATGAAATGAGGCATTTTGGCACATCAAAGGCGCATTAAGGCATCCAAATCCTAAACTACCATAGCCAAAAGCCATAAAAACGCATGATAATCCTAAGAGGGTGATGGAAACATGGAGAGCTCACTAAAATGATGAAGATGCTAAAAACAGAAAATACAAGTGAGAGAGTAAGAGGTTATACCAACAAACTTCAATTTTTGGCCAAATAGTTAGAGCAGTAGAGATGGCTTGAATTTCCTTCTTTTCTTTATTGTAAATAAGCCTAAAATGAGAGAAACAATGAGGTTTTGGTTCTAGTATGGATAAGGGTGATTTTTAGAATGTGTGAGGTTGAAAGTAAGTATGTTGGGGCTATTTCGGGTGGTGGGTGAAAAGCTATGGGATTCTGGTTTTCTTGGTGTAGGAATGGTTTTGGAAGCTAAAAATGAGCTAGAATCTAACCTTTTCTAGTTGAGATAGAAGTCGTCCATTTATAACAGCACTTTGGAGCCAAAATAAAGGTTTTTTGGCCATTTCTCAAGGGGGACAAAGTGACGTCAATATGGTGGCTATAGGGTGGCTACAGGGAGCAATTTGCTACCAATGTTATGTGCATAGGGTGGCTGGTATCGATACATGAGAACCATGTATCGATACATTAAAGTAAAATTATGAATTTTCTCATATATTTTGTCCCGAGACACATTGAACTATGTCATTTGATGCCACATCTTTGCATTTACCTTCCCTAGGTCCCCTCTTACGTCCATGCTCAAGATTGCTAAAAATTAGACCAGACAAAATAATGTGTCTACAGTGCCTAATAACAAAAAAAATAGAGAATATTACAAGTATCCAAGTTTGTCTCACTTCACAAATGAACATTATGGTGGAAACAAAAGCCTTTCTTCCACTTCAAAAGCATCAATACCATGTATCCTATTATGGAGAACATGATTGTAGTGCTTAATCACAAAAGAAATGGAGATTATTCCAAGAATCCAAGTTTGTCTCATTTCACAAATGAATTTTAATTTTAAGAAAAATGGTGGAAAGAAAACCTTTTCTTGCCAAACCAAAGCATTAATATCGTGTATCCTAATGAGGATAACATGATTGTAGTGCCCAATAACAAAAAAATGGAGATTATTATAAGCATCCAAGTTTGCCTAATTTCATGGATGAACATTAATTTTAAGGAAAATGAGGGAAAGAAAAGCATTTCTTGCATATCCAAAGCATCAAAATTGTGTATCCCAATGTGGAGTACATGATTGTAGTGCCCAATCAAAAAAAGAGTGTAGATTATAATGAGAATCCAAGTTTGACTCATTTGATGGACAAATATTAATTATAAGGAAAATGGTGGAAAGAAAAAGCTTTCCTTACAAATCCAAAGCATCAATATCGTGTGTCCCAATGAGCAGAACAAGTTGAGATACCCATAACAAAAAGAATGGAGATTATTACAAGTATCTAGGTTTGTCTCATATGACTAATGATCATTAACTATAAGGAAAATGGTGGAAAGAAAATGTTTTCTTGCAAATCAAAAGCATTAATATTATGTATCACAATGTGGAGAACATGATTATAGCGCTCATTAACAAAAAGAATCGAGATTATTATGAGTATCCAAGTTTGTCTCATTTCATAGATAAACTTTGATTATAAGGAAAATGGTGGAAAAAAAAACTTTTCTTGCAAATCAAAAGCATCAATATAATGTATCCCAATGTGAAGAACATGGTTGCAGTGCCCAATCATAAAAGAAATGGAGATTATTACGAGAATCCATGTTTGTCTTATTTCACAGATAAATTTTGATTATAAGGAAAATGGTGGAAAGAAAAGCTTTTCTTGCAAATCCAAAGCATCAATATCATGTATCCCAATGCGGAGAACATGATTGTAGTGCCTAATCACAAAATGAATGTAGATTATTATGAGAATCCAAGTTTTACTCATTTGATGGACAAACATTAATTATAAAAAAATGGTGGAAAAAAAAGCTTTTCTTGCAAATCAAAGCATCAATATCATGTGTCTGAATGAGCAGGACATGTTGCGGTGCACAAAAAAAAAGAATAAAGATTATTTCGAGTATCTAGGTTTGTCTCATTTCACTGATGAACATTAACTATAAAAAAAATGGTGGAAAGAAACTCTTTTCTTGCAAATCTAAAGGATCAATATCGAGTATCCCAATATGCAAAACATGATTGTAGTGCCCATTACCAAAAAGAATCGAGATTATTATGAGTATCCAAGCTTGTCATATTTCACGGATAAACTTTGATTATAGGGAAAATGGTGAAAGCAAAGCCTTTATTACAAATCAAAAGCATCAATACCATGTATCCCAATATGTTGAACACGGTTATAGTGCCCAATCACCAAAAAAATTGAGATTATTACGAGAATCCAAGTTTGTCTTATTTAATTGATGAATTTTAATTATAAGCAAAATGGTGAAAATAAAAGCTTTTCCTGCAAATCCAAAGCATCAATATCATGTACCCTAATGTGGAAAACATGACTGCAGTGCCACTAACATAAGAATGGAGATCATTATAAGAATCCAAGTTTGGCTCATTTCATGGATGAACTTTCATTACAAGGAAAATGGTGGCAAGAAAAGCTTTTCTTTTAAATCCAAAGCATCAATATCGTGTATCCCACTGTGGTAAACATGATTGTACTGCCACTAATAAAAAAAATGTAGATTATTATGAGAATCTAAGTTTGACTCAGTTCATGGATAAACTTGGATTATAAGGAAAATGGTGGAAAGGAAAGCATTTCTTGCAAATCCAAAGCATCAATATCATGCATCCTAATGTAGAGAATATGATTGTAGTGCCCAATCACAAAAAGAATGGAGATTATTATGAGAATCCAAGTTTGTCTCATTTCATGGATAAACATTAATTTTAAGGAAAATGGTGGAAAGAAAAGCCTTTCTTGCAAATCAAAAGCATCAATACCATCTACCCCAATTGAAGAATACGATTATGGTGCCCAATCACAAAAGAAGTGGAGATTATTAAGAGAATCCAAGTTTAGGGTTATGAGCATCAAAGTTTATCCAAAACATCAAAATTGTGTATCCCAATGTGGAGAACATGATTGTAGTGCCACTAACAAAAAGAATGGAAATTATTATGAGAATCCAAGTTCGATTCATTTCATAGATGAACTTTGATTATAAGGAAAATGGTGGAAAAAAAATTTCTTGCAAATCCCAAGCATCAATATCGTGCATCCCAATATGAAGAACATGATTGTAGTACCGAATCACAAAAAAAGTTAAGATTATTATGAGAATCCAAGTTTGACTCATTTGATAGATGAACTTTGATTCTATGAAAAATGGTGGAAATAAAAGCTTTTCTTACCAAACCAAAGCATCAATATCGTGTATCCGAATAAGGAGAACATGATTGTAATGCCCAATAACAAAAAAATAAAGATTATTCTGATTATCTAAGTTTATCTTATATCATAGATGAACATTAATTATAAGGAAAATGGTGAAAAGAAAAGGTTTCCTTGCAGAACTAAAGCATCAATATCATGTACCCCAATGCGGAGAACATGATTGTAGTGCCCAATCACAAAAAGAATGGAGATGATTATAAGAATCCAAGTTTGTCTCATTTTACGGATGAACTTCAATAGTAAGGAAAATGGTGGAAATAAAAACTATTCTTGGCAAATTAAAGCATCAATATCCTGTATCCTAACGAGGTGAACATAATTGTAATGCCCAATAACAAAAAGAATGGAGATTATTATGAGCATCCAAGTTTGTCTTATTTCATAGATGAACATTAATTGCAAGGAAAATGGTAGAAAGAAAGGCTTTTTCTACAAATCCAATGCATCAATATCATGTATCCCAATGTGGAGAACATGATTGTAATGCCCATAACAAAAAGAATGGAGATTATTATGAGTATCCAAGTTTGTCTCATTTCTCGGATGAAACTTAAAATAAGGAAAATGGTGGAGAGAGAAACTTATCTTGCCAAATCAAAAGCATCAGTATCATGTACCCTACTATGGAGAACATGACTGTAGTGCCCAATCACAAAAAGGATGAGATTATTATCAGAATCTAAGTTTGGCTCATTTCACAGGTGAACTTTGATTATAAGGAAAATGGTGGAAAGAAAACCTTTTCTTGCCAAACCAAAACATCAATATCATACATCCCAATGAGGAGAACATGATTGTAGTTCCCAATAACAAATAAAATAGAGATTATTACGAGTATCCAAGTTTGTCTCATTTTTGGATTGAACATTAATTTTAAGGAAAATGATGGGAAAAAAAGCATTTCTTGCAAATCCAAAGCATTAATTTTTTGTATCCCAGTGTCGGGAACATGATTGTAGTCCCTATTATTAAAAAAAATTGAGACTGTTATGAGTATCCAAGTTTGTCTCATGTCACGAATAAACATTGATTATAAGGAAAGTAGTGGAAAGAAAAGCTTTTCTTGCAAATCAAAAGCATCAATATCATGTATCCTGAAGTGGAGACTATGGTTGTAGTACCCAATCACAAGAAGAATATAAATTATTATGAGAATCCAAGTTTACCTAATTTGATGGATGAACTTTAATTATAAGGAAAATGGTGGAAAGAAAAGCTTTTCTTGCAAATCCAAAGCATTAATATCGTGTGTCCCAATAAGGAGAACATGATTGTAGCACCATAACCAAAAAGAATGGAGATTATTACAAATATCCAAGTTTGGCTTATTTCACGGATAAACTTTCATAATAAGGAAATTGGTGGAAAGAAAAGCTTTTCTTGCAAACCCAAGGCATCAAAATTGTGTATCCCAATATGGAGAAATGATTGTAATGCCACTAACGAAAAGAATAAAGATTATTATGGACTTTGATTATAAGGAAAATGGCAGAAAGAAAAATTTTCTTCCAAATCCAAAGCATCAATATTGTGCACCCCAATGTGGAGAACATGATTGTAATGCCTAATCACAAAAAGAATGGAGATTATTATCAAAATCCAAGTTCCACTCATTTGATGGATGAGCTTTGATTCTAAGGAAAATGATAGAAAGAAAAGCTTTACTTACTAAACCAAAGCATCAATATCGTGTATCCCAATGAGAAGAACATGATTGTAGTGCCCAATAATAAAAAAATAGAGATTATTGTGAGTAACCAAGTTTATTTCATATCATAGATGAATGTTAATTATAAGGAAAATGCTAGAAAGAAAGGTTTTCTTGCAAAACCAAAGCATCAATATCGTGTGTCCCAATGTGGAGAATATGATTTTAGTGCCCAATCACAAAAAGAATGGAGATGATTATAAGAATCCAAGTTTGTCTGATTTCACGGATGTACTTGAATAATAAGGAAAATGGTGGAAATAACAACTTTTTCTTGCCAAACCAAAACACCAATATCACGTATCCCAACAAGGAGAACATGATTGTAGTGCCTAATAACAAATAAAATAGAGATTATTACAAGTATCCAGGTTTGTCTTATCTCAAGGATGAACATTAATTTTAAAGAAAATGGTGGAAAGAAAAGCATTTCTTGCAAATCCAAAGCATCAATTCGTGTATCCCAGTGTCGAAAACATGATTGTAATCCCCATTAAAAAAAAGAATCGAGATTGTTATGAGTATCCAAGTTGGTCTCTTTTCATGAATAAACGTTGATTAAAAGGAAAATTATGGAAAGAAATGCTTTTCTTGCCAATCAAAAGCATCAATATCATGCATCACAATGTGGAGACTGTGGTTGTAGTACCCAATCATAAAAGAAATGGAAATTATTACGAGAATCCAAGTTTGTCTCAATTCGTGATGAATTTTGATTATAAGGAAAATGGTGGAAAAAAAAAGCTTTTCATGCAAATCCAAAGCATCAATAACATGGATCCAAAAGTGGAGAACATGATTGCACTACCTAATCACAAAAAGATTGTAGATTGTTAAGAGAATCCAAGTTTGACGCATTTGATGGATAAGCTTTACTTATAAGGAAAATGGTGGAATTAAAAGCTTTTCTTGCAAATCCAAAGCATCAATATCGTGTATCCTAATAAGGAGAACATGATTATAGTGCCCATAACAAAAAGAATGTAGATTATTATGAGTATCCAAGTTTATCTTATTTCAAGCATGAACTCTATAATAAGGAAAATGGTGGAAAGAAAAACATTTCTTGCCAATCAAAAGCGTCAATATCATGTATCACAATGTGAGACCGTGGTTGTAGTGCCCAACCATAAAAGAAATGGAGATTATTATGAGAATCCAATTTTGTCTCATTTCATGGATGAATTTTGATTATAAGGAAAATGGTGGAAAGAAAAGCTTTTCTTGCAAATCCAGAGCATCAATATCATGTATCCCAAAGTGGAGAACATGATTGCAGCGACCAATCAGAAAGAATATTGATTATTATGAGAATCCAAGTTTGACACATTTGATGGATAAACTTTACTTATAAGGAAAATAGTGGAAAACAAGCTTTTCTTACAAATCTAAAGCATCAATTTCGTGTATCCCAATAAGGAGATCATGATTGTAGTGCCCAATCACAAAAAGAATGGAGATTATTACAGGTATCCAAGTTTGTCATTTCACAAATGAACTTTAATTATAAGGAAAATAGTGAAAAGAAAAGCTTTTCTTGCCAAACCAAAGCTCCAATATCGTGTTTCCCAATGTGGAGAATGTGGTTGTAGTGCCCAATCACAAAAAGAATGGTGGAAAAAAAGCTTTTCTTGCCAAACCAAACCATCAATATCATATATCCCAATGTGGAGATCATGATTGTAGTGCCCATAACCAAAGGAATGGAGATCATTACTAGTATCTGAGTTTGTCTCATTTAACGGATGAACTTTAGTTATAAGGAAAATGGTAAAAAAAAGCTTTTCTTGCCAAACCAAAACACCAATATCATGTACACACCAATGTGGAGAACATGATTGTACTGCCTAATAACAAAAAGTGTGGAGATTATTGTGAGAATCCAAGTTTGACTCATTTCATAGATGAACTTTGATTATAAGGAAAATGGTGGAAACAAAAGCTTTTCTTGTAAATCCAAAGCATCAATATTGTGTATCCCAATATGGAGAACATGATTGTAGTGTCCAATCATAAAAAGAATGTCGATTATTACGAGAATCTAAGTTTGACCTATTTGGTGGACAAACTTTAGCTATAAGGAAAATGGCGAAAAGAAAAGCTTTTCTTGCAAATCCAAAGCATCAATATCATGTATCTGAATAAGGAGAGTATGATTGCAGTGCCTATAATAAAAAGAATGGAGATTATTTTGAGTATGCAAGTTTATCTCATTTCACAAATGAACTTTAATAATACAAAAAATGATGGAAAGAAAAGCTTTTCTTGCAAATCCAGAGCATCAATATCGTGTATCCCAATGTGGTGAACATGATTGTAGTGCCACTGACAAAAAGAATTAAGATAATTATGTGAATCTAAGTTTGACTCATTTCACAGAAAAAGTTTTATTATAAGAAAAACGATGGAAAAAAATACTTTTCTTGCAAATCAAAAGCATCAATATCGTGCATCCCAATGAGCAGAACATGTTGCAGTGCCATAACAAAAAGAATGAAGATTATTATGTGTGCCCAAGTTTGTCTCGTTTCACTGATAAACATTAGCTACAAGGAAAATGGTGGAAAGAAAAGCTTGTCTTGCCAAAGCAAAACGTCAATATCATGTATCCCAATATGGATAACATGACTATGGTTCCCAATCACAAAAAAAATGGAGATATTATGAGAATCCAAGATTGACACATTTCACGGATGAAATTTGATTATAAGAAAAATGGTGGAAAGAAAACCTTTTTTTACCTAACCAAAGCATCAATATCATGTATCCTAACAAGGATAACGTGATTATAATGCCCAATAACAAAAAAAATAGGGATTATTACGAGTATCTAAGTTTATCTCATTTCATAGATGAACATTAGTTTTAAGGAAAATGGTGGAAAGAAAAGCTTTTCTTACAAATCCAAAGCATCAATATGGTGTATCCCAATGTGAAGAACATGATTGTTGTCCCAGTCAACAAAAAGAATTGAGATTGTTACAAGTATCTAAGTTTATCTCGTTTCATGAATGAACATTGATTATAGGGAAAATGGTGGAAAGAAAAGCTTTTCTTGTAAATCCAAAGCATTAATATTGTGTATCCCTATGCGAAGAATATGATTGTAGTGCCCAATCACAAAAAGAATGGATATTATTTCAAATATCACAGTTTGTCTCATTTCACAAATAAACATTAATTATAAAGAAAATGGTGGAAAGAAAAGCTTTTCTTGCATATCCAAAGCATCAATATCATGTATTCCAATGTAGAGAACATAATTGTAGTGCCCATTAACAAAAAATATCTAGATTATTATGGGTATCCAAGTTTATTTAATTTCATGTATAAACTTTGATTATAGGGAAAATGGTGGAAAGAAAAGCCTTTCTTGCAAATCAAATGCATCGATATCATCTATCCCAATGTGGAGAACATTGCTGTAGTGCCCAATCACAAAAGAAATACAGATTACTACAAGAATCCAAGTTTGTCTCATTTCATGGATGAATTTTGATTATAAGGAAAATGATGGGAAGAAAAGCTTTTCCTGCAAATCCAAAGCACTAACATTGTCAAAAAATATGATTGTAGTGCCACTAACAAAAAGAATGGAAAGCATTATCAAAATCAAAGTTTGACTCCTTTCATGAATGAACTTTGATTATAAGGAAAATGGTGGAAAGAAAAGCTTTTCTTGCAAATCCAAAGCATCAATATCATGTATCCAAATGTGGAGAACATGATTGTAGTGCCCAAACACAAAAAGAATGAAGGCTATTAAGTGTATCCAAGTTTGTCTAATTTCACGTATAAACTTTGATTATAGGAAAAATGGTATAAAGAAAAGCCTTTCTTGCAAATCAAAAGCATCAATATCATGTATCCTAAAGTGAAGAATGTGGTTGTAGTACGCAATCACAAAAAAATAGAGATTACTACAAGAATCCAAGTTTGTCTCATTTCACAGATGAATTTTGATTATAAGGAAAATGGTGGAAAGAAAAGCTTTTCCTGCAAATCCAAAGCATCAATATCGTGTATTACAAAGTCGAGAACATGATTGTAGTGCCACTAACAAAAAGAATGGAGTTCATTATTAGAATATCCTAAAGTGGAGAATGTGGTTGTAGTATGCAATCACAAAAAAAAAAGAGATTACTACAAGAATCCAAGTTTGTCTCATTTCACAGATGAATTTTGATTATAAGAAAAATGGTGGAAAGAAAAGCTTTTCCTGCAAATCTAAAGCTTCACTATCGTGTATTACAAAGTCAAGAACATGATTGTAGTGCCACTAACAAAAAGAATGGAGTTCATTATTAGAACCCAAGTTTGATTCATTTCATAGATAAACTTTGATTATAAGGAAAATGGTGGAAAGAAAAGCTTTTCTTACAAATCCAAAGCATTAATATCATGCATCCCAATGTGGAGAACATGATTGTAGTACCTAATCACAAAAAAATAGAGATTATTATGAGAATCCAAATGTGACTTATTTCACAGATGAACTTTGATTATAAGGAAAATGGTAGAAAGAAAACCTTTTCTTTCCAAACCAAAGCATCAATATCATGTATCCCAATAAGGAAAACATGATTGTAGTGCCAAATATCAAAAAATGGAGATTATTACGAGTATCCAACTTTGTCTCATTTCATGGATAAACATTAATTTTAAGGAAAATGGTGGAAAGAAAAGCTTTTCTTGCAAATCTAAAGCATAAGTATGGTGTATCCCAATGTGGAGAACATGATTGTTGTCCGGATTAACAAAAAGAATCGAGATTGTTATGAGATCCAAGTTTGTCTCATTTCACGAATGAATGTTGATTATAAGGAAAATGGTGGAAAGAAAAGCTTTTCTTGCAAATCTAAAGCATCAATATCATGTATCCCGATGTGGAGAACATGTGTGTAGCACCCGATCACAAAAAGAATGCAGATTATTATAAGAATCCATGTTTGACTCATTTGATAGACAGACATTAATTCTAAGGGAAATGGTGGAAAGAAAAAGCTTTTTTTGCAAATCCAAAGCATCAATATCATGTGTCCCAATGAGCAATAATGTTGCAGTGCCCATAACAAAAAGAATAGAGATTGCTATAAGTATCCAAGTTTGTCTCATTTCACTTATGAACATTAAATATAAGGAAAATGGTGAAAAGAAAAGCTTTTGCTGTAAATTCAAAACATCAATATCATGCATCTCAATGTGGAGAACATGATTGTAGTGCCCATTAACAAAAATAATAAAGATTATTATGAGTTTCCAAGTTTATCTCATTTTACAGATGAACATTGATTTTAGGGAAAATGGTGGAAAGAAAATTCTTTCTTGCAAATCAAAAGCATCGATATCATATATCCCAATGTGGAGAACATGGTTGTAGTGCCCAATCGCAAAAGAAATGGAGATTATTACAAGAATCCAAGTTTGTCTCATTTTACAGATGAATTTTGATAATAAGGAAAATGGTGGAAAGAAATGCTTTTCTTGTAATTCCAAAGCACCAATATCATGTATCCTAAAGTGGAGAACATGATTGTAGTGCCACTAGCAAAAAGAATGGAGATTATTATCAGAATCCATGTTTGATCCATTTCACGGATAAACTTTGATTATAAGGAAAATGGTGGTAAGAAAAACTTTTCTTACAAATCCAAAGCATCAATATTGTGTATCCCAATGTGGAGAACATGATTATAGTGCCCAATCAAAAAAAGAATAGAGATTATTATGGGTATCCAAGTTTGTCTAATTTTGTGTATGAACTTTGATTATAAGGAAAATGGTGAAAAGAAAAGCATTTCTCGCAAATCAAAAGCATCGATATCGTGTATCCCAATGTAGAGAACACGATTGTAGTGCCCAATCATGAAAGAAATGGAGATTACTACAAGAATCCAAGTTTGTCTCATTTCATGGATGAATTGTAATTATAAGAAAAATGATGGAAAGAGAAGCTTTTCGTGCAAATCCAAAGCACCAATATTGTGTATCCCAATGTGGAGAAGATTTTACTGCCACTGACAAAAAGAATGGAGATTATTTTAAGAATCCAAGTTTATTTCATTTCACGGATCAACTTTGATTATAAGAAAAATGGTGGAAAGAAAAGCTTTTCTTGCAAATCCAAAGCATCAATGTGGTGTATCCTAATGTGGACAACATGATTGTTGTCCCCATTAACAGAAAGAGTCGAGATTGTAATGAGTATCCAAGTTTGTCTTATTTCATGGATGAACATTAATTATAAGGAAAATGATGGAAAGAAAGGCTTTTCTTGCAAATCCAAAGCATCAATATCATGTATCCCAATGTGGAAAACATGATTATAGTGCCCAATCACCAAGAGAATGTAGATTACTATGAGAATCCATGTTTGACTCATTTGTTGGACAAACATTAAATATAAGTAAAATGGTGGAAAGAAAAAGCTTTTCTTGCAAGTCCAAAGTAACAATATCGTGTGTCCAAATGAGCAAAACATGTTGCGATGCCCATAGCAAAAAGAATAGAGATTATTATGAGTATCAATGTTTGTCTCATTTCAGTGATGAACATTAACTATAAGGAATATAGTGGAAAGAAAAGCTTTTCTTACAAATCCAAAGCATCAATATCGTGTATCCTAATATGGAAAACATGATTGTAGTGCCCATTAGAAAAAAGAATCGAGATTATTATGAGCTTCCAAGTTTGTCTCATTTTACAGATAAACTTTGATTATAGGGAAAATGGCGGAAAGAAAAGGCTTTCTTATAAATCAAACGCATCGATATCATGTATCCTAATTTGGAGAACATGGTTGTAGTGCCTAATCACAAAAAAATGGAGATTACTGGAAGAATCTAAGTTTATCTCATTTCACGAATGAATTTTGATTATAAGGAAAATGGTGAAAGGAAAATCTTTTCTTGCAAATCCAAAGCACCAATATTGTGTATCCCAAAGTGAAGAACATGATTATAGTGCCACTAACAAAAAGAATGGAGATCATTATCAGAATACAAGTTTGACTCATTTCATGGATGAACATTGATTATAAGGAAAATGGTGGAAAGAAAGCTTTTCTTGCAAATTCAAAGCATAATATTATGTATCCCAATAGGGATAACATGATTGTAGTGCCCAATAACAAAAAAATGGAGATTATTACGAGTAACAAAGTTTGTCTCATTTTAGGGATGAACATTAATTTCACAAAAGGTTGAACAAAAGTTTTTCTTGCAAATCCAAAGTAACAATATTATGTATCCTAATGTGGAGAACATGATTGTTGCCCCTATTAACAAAAAGAATCGAGATTGTGACAAGTATCCAAGTTTATCTCATTTCATGGATGAATGTTGATTATAAGGAAAATAGTGGAAAGAAAAGCATTTCTTGTAAATCCAAAGCATCAATATCGTGTATCCCAATGTGGAAACATGATTTTAGTGCCCAATCACAAAAAAAAATGTAAATTATTATAAGGATTCATATTTGGCTTATTGATGGATAAACATTAATTATAAGGAAAATGGTGGAAAGGAAAATCTTTTCTTGCAAATCCAAAGCATCAATATCGTGTTTCACAATGAGCAAAACATGTTATGGTGCCCATAACAAAAATAATGGAGATTATTACGAGTATCCAAATTTGTCTCATTTCACTGATGAACATTAACTATAAGGAAAATGGTGGAAAGAAAGGCTTTTCTTCCAAATCGAAAGCATCAATATCATGTATCCCAATGTGTAGAACATGATTGTAGCACCCATTAACAAAAAGAATTTAGATTATTATGAGTATCCAAGTTTGTCTCATTTCATGTATAAACTTTGATTATAGGGAAAATGGTGAAAAGAAAAGCCTTTCTTGCAAATTAAAAGCATCAATATCATGAATCCTAATGTGGAAAGCATAGTTGCAGTGCCCAATCATAAAAGAAATGGAAATTATGACAAGAATCCTTGTTTGTCTTAATTCATGGATGACTTTTGATTACAAGGAAAATGGTGCAAAGAAAAGCTTTTCCTGCAAATCTAAGGCATCAATATTGTGTATCCTAAAGTGGAGAACATGATTATAGTGCCACTAACAAAAAGAATAGAGATCATTATCAGAATCCAAGTTTGACTCATTTCATGGATAAACTTTGATTATAAGGAAAATGGTGGAAAGAAAAGCTTTTCTTGCAAATCCAAAGCATCAATATCGTGTATCCCAATGTGGAGAACATGATTGTAGTGCCCAATCACAAAAAGAATGAAGATTATTATTATGAGAATCCAAGTTTAACTCACTTCATGGATAAACTTTGATTATAAAGAAAATGGTCGAAAGAAAACCTTATGTTGCCAAACCAAAGCATCAATATTATGTATCCCGATAAGGATAACATGATTGTAGTGCCCAATAACAAAAAAATAGAGATTATTACGAGTATCCAAGTTTATCTCATTTCATGGATGAACATTAATTTTAAGGAAAATGGTGAAAAGGAAAGCTTTTCATGTAAATCTAAAGCATCAATATGGTGTATCGCAATGTGGAGAACATGATTGTTGACCCATTCAACAAAAAGAATTGAGATTGTTATGAGTATCTATGTTTGTCTCATTTCATGAATGAACGCTGATTATAAGGAAAATGGTGGAGTGAAGAGCTTTTCTTGCAAATCCCAAGCATCAATATTGTGTATCCTAATATGGAGAACATGATTGTAGTGCCCAGTCACAAAAAGAATGTAGATTATTGTGAGAATCCAAGTATGACTCATTTGATGGACAAACATTAATTATAAGGAAAATGGTGAAAGGCAAAAGCTTTTCTTGCAAATCCAAAGCATCAATATCGTGTGTCCCAATGAGCAAAACATGTTGCGGTGCCCATAACAATAAGAATGGATACTATTACAAATATCCAAGTTTCTCTCATTTCATAGATAAACATTAACTATAAGGAAAATGGTGGAAAGAAAAGCTTTTCTTGCAAATTCAAAGTATCAATATCGTGTATCCCAATGTGGAGAACATGATTGTAGTGCCCATTAATAAAAAGAATCGAGATTATTATGAGTATCTAAGTTTGTCTTATTTCACATGTAAACTTTGATATAGGGAAAATGGTGGAAAAAAAAGCCTTTTTTGCAAATCAAATGCATCAATATCATATATCCCAATGTGGAGGACATTGTTGTAGTGCCTAATCACAAAAAAAGTGGAGATTACTACAAGAGTCCAAGTTTGTCTCATTTCACGAATGAAATTTGATTGTAAGGAAAGCAATGGAAAGAAAAACTTTTTCGATAAATCCAAAGCATTATTATCGTGAATCCCAAAGTGGAAAACATGATTGTAGTGCCACTAACAAAAAGAATGTAGATCATTATCAGAATCTAAGTTCAATTCATTTCACATATGAACTTTGATTATAAGGAAAATGGTAGAAGGAAAAGCTTTTCTTGTAAATTAAAACATCAATATCGTGTATCCCAATGTGTAGAACATGATTGTAGTGCCCAATCACAAAAAGAATGGAGATTATTATGAGAATACAAGTTTGACTTATTTCAAGGATGAACTTTGATTATGAGGAAAATGCTGGGAAAAAAAACATTTTTTTGCCAAACCAAAGCATCAATATCATGTATCTCAATGAGGATAACATGACTGTAGTGCCCAATAGCAAAAAATATAGATTATTACTGTTGCAACGTACCCCAGGGGTGGATCCTCGCGGATCTATAAGTGCATATGACTTAAAACATTTTTCTGACTTGGAATGTCTTCTTGATCATGACTTTTCCTTTGTGACGTGATGAGAATAAAAAAGTATAGATTCTCAACTTATGACATAGTAAAGGGGGACCGTAAGATGAATCGCTCATCTTATTAGTCTTAGATGACCATCACAAAGTGGCCAACGCTTGGAGTCACCATATATCATTTTAGGCTAGGCATGATCGAATGCCAATTGAAATCTATGTTTTGGGTTACAAAACTTAAAACATCAATCTCATGGTCCATGTAATGCAAAGATTCACCGTTTGGGTTTGGGAGTTGGTTACGCATGATAAGGTATGAACCTCTTCGTGACGCCTGAAATCGGTACCTTACAAGCTATGTCTTATCTCAATTTCAATTCTTTCGATCTTAACTTGTCACTAGTTTAATAAAACCCTTTTTTAATGCATGAATGTTTTGAAAACATGAATGCCAATAATCATCACAATGAAATTATGTTAGTAAGGCAATAAATGAAGTAACATAACATGAATCATTTAATGCAATGATAAAAAAATGGGTGGACGATTGGAATTTATCTCCCAATTGGCATTGATTATCTGGGAATAATCGAATCAATAATTTTTAGATGCATCCAAGTTCCTTGATTAAACGAGGTTTGTTTGACATATTTATGAGAGTTCGAGAAAAGAAAAAAATTAATTGTAATTGAAAGACAAAGTTGGAGTATCCTTCGAAAAGGTGGGGCTGGAGTATCCCCGTGGATGACAAATATTTTTGACAAAGGGAAATTTTTAAATCTTGACAATTTTGGAAAGCGGGGTCAGAGTATCCCCTCGAAAGGTCAGGGTTAGAGTATCCTTGTGGATGACAAATCATTTTGGCAAAGAAAGATTTTTCAATCTTGACAATTTTGAAATTAGAGTATCCCCTCAAAAGGTCGGGGTTAGAGTATCCCTAAAAGTGACACATCCGACACTCTTTACAAAAGTCAAGTTGGAAAACTTAAGTTGATAAAACTTTGTGATTTAGGAAAGTGTGAGTTTTTTGACAACTTTTGGCAAAATAAATTATTGTGAATAAAGATGGTAAAGATGTAAAGTGTGTTGTGCCTTGATTCGAGCCAATGGGAGGTCAGAGCATGTTCTCAAGTTTGATCAGGTTGGCACAGAGACATTTGAATGTCTCGAGATGAAATTTGGGAAAATAACTCAATTTTGACTATAAATGAAAACAAGGGACAGCATCATGCTATCCTGCTTCTTGAATTTATTCTAAAGTGGTTTGAAGGATTTAGAAGGTGGACAAGATACCACCAAAAAGTTAAGTTGACGAGGGTTAATCTAAAAATATTCCCAATATCCAAAAAGTCACTTTTTAGGGGAATAAATTTTCAAGTTCGGATTGATTGAGCTACTGACAAAGCATATGAGGGACAAGATGTGTTAAAATTTGAAAAATCACCTCGGACTCATTTGGTATTGAAAAATTGCAAGCGATACCTTTCTAAAAAGGGGATTTCATGAATCTTTTAGGAAAAATGTTGAAAAAATTTGGAAAAATCATTATTGGGCCTAAACGGCACAACTAGAATACATGTTCGGATTTCAGAGGTTCCAGATAGTTTAGATTTGAAAAATCATAACTTTCTCATTGGAATAATCTAGGGGTGAATAAGACATTATTTTAAAGATAATTTGACATGCTTTGAGTGAAAAAATTAGAAAATTCATGAAAAATCGTTTAGGATTTTAAACTAATTTTTCAATTTGCAATAGTTATCATGCCAACAGCATACAAAGCAAAGCAGGGGATATCTTTTTTTTTTTTTTTTTATGTCTATGGGTCCAAACTCATTCATTGACATTCGAACGTCTATGACTGAAGGGAAAGAGTGGCATGAGCATCACAAACTTGTTTGCACAACCCCAGAATAGTTTGGGATGATGAAATAGCCCATTGATCATACCACTCAAGGTTTTAACTAAAGAAAAAGGCATAAAAATTTAGGGAATAATTGTAAGACCATTTTCTTTTCAAAATTAGAAGATTTGAGTTCACTTACCTAAGATTCCAGATCTAGAAAATTTAATTTTCCCTAACATCTTTTGCTAACTTTAAGGAAAATGCTAAGTTTATGCTAATCCTCATTGCTTAAGGTGAACATGCTTAGCTTGGGGGGTTTTGAAAATCAATCTTTGATTGCCATCAAACATGCATTTTGACAAGGGGAAGACAACAAACATACGAGGGGATGGCACATAACACGAATGGGATGTTAACTTTGCCAATGGTTTAGACAAAGAAAGTGTCATGCATTTTGACAAGAAAATGTTATGATGCAAAAAATGACAACGATCATGCAAGCTAATGTGTAAATGTGCTTGAAATGTGTTAGGCTAATGATTCCTGCAAGGATTAAGGATGACAAGATGCATGGATGTGACATAAAATGCATGAGCAAGAGCTATCAAAATAATAAGGATGAAATAAGGCATTTTGCACATCGAAGGGGCATTAAGGCATCCAAATCTTAAACTACCACAACCAAAAGCCATAATAATTCATGATAATCCTAAGAGGGTGATGGAAACATGGAGAGCTCACTAAATGATGAAAGTGCTGAAAATAGAAAATGAAAGTGATAAAGTGAGAAATTATACTAGCAAAACTTTACTTTTTGGCCAAATAACTAGAGTAGTAGAGATGGCTTGAATTTCTCTCTTTTCCTTGTTGTTAATAAGCAAGAAAAAGAGAAAAATAATGAGATTTTGGTTTTAGTATGGATGAGGGTGATTTTTACAATATGTAATGGTTGGGAATGAGTGTTTTGGGGATGTTTTTGGGTGATGGGTGAAGAGCTACGGGATTCTGGTTTTCTTGGTGTAACAATGTGTTTTGGAAGTTAAAAATGAGTTGGAATCTAACCTTTTCTAGTTGAGATATAAGTGGTCTATTTATACCAGCATTTTGGAGCAAAATTAGAGGTGTTTTTGGCCATTTCTCAAGGGGGACAAAGTGATGCTAACGTGGAGGCTATAGAGTGGCTATAGGGAGCAACTTGCTACCAATGTGATAGGCATAGGGTGGTTGGTTTAAATGCTGAAATGATTTTCTATCAAATAGGGTGGCTAATGGTGATATTGGTTAACAACTAGGGATGAGTAGGGTAGTCATGTGACATTAACCTCTTTGATCTAATTTAGACTTTAAAAAAATGTTTTAATTAATTCAAAAGTCCAAATTCATAATTTGATATAGGTTTTGATCTTTCTTGATGCAAAGAAACGAGTTAAAATCGAGTTTTGGATCAATGGTGGATGAGTAAAAAATGCTCAAACTATGGAAAATGGCCTGCATGTTTTGATACATTGCAGAATGTATCAATACATTTGGTCCAAAAACCTTGATGGTATCGATACTATGAACCACCGTATCGATAAATGTTCATACGTATGATGCATTTCTTTATAAAATGCATGTTTTGGCCTTGGCATGGCCTAGTATCAATACATGATGTCCTATATAGACACAGAAGCTTATGTATCGATACATCTACATGTTGTATCAATATAAATGGGGACGTTTTAAATTTTTGGATCGTTGGAGCATTGTGTCGATACATGAGAACCATGTATCGTTACATTCAAGTAAAATTATAAATTTTTTTATTTTTTTATCCCTGGACACCTTAAACTATGTCATTTAATGCTACATCTTTGCATATACCTTTGATATGATCCCTAGGCTTTCTTGACCTCCTCAAAATACTTTTTTACCAGGTGACCCCCTCTCATGTCCGTACTCTAAATTGCTTAAAAAGTATACTCGAACAAAATAAGGTGTCTACAGCTACCCTTTTTTGACTATTGCTAAAAATCAGGAACAGGGCAAAGATCAATAGACACTATTTGATCCGGGGTGGAATGACACTCCCTAAACATTAGGGTGCTAGGTTTTCTAAAGTTTGACCCCCTTAGGCAGGTGCAGAGTAACATGGATTTTTGATGTGGGTGCCGCCAACTTGTGTGGAATTTGACTTAAACATGGGTGCCACCAGCTCGTGTGGGCTTTGATTCAAGTGCCGTTAGCTCATGTGGGCTTTAAGTTAGACTTGGGTGCCACTGACTTATGGGCTTTAACTCGAGTGTTACCAACTCATGCAGGCTTTGACTTAGACTTGGGTGCTACTAGCTTATGTGGGCTTTGACTCGGGTGTTGCTAGCTCGTATAGGCTTTGGCTCAAACTAGGTGCCACCAACTTGTATGGGCTTTGATTCAAGTGCCGCCAGCTCATGCAGACTTTGACTTAGACTTGGGTGCCAATGATTTATAGGCTTTAACTCGAGTGCTGCCAGCTCATGTGGGCTTTGACTTAGACTTCGGTGCCACCAGCTTGTGTGGGCTTTGATTGAAATGTTGCCAGTTGGTGCGATCTTTGACTTAGACTTAGGTGCCACTGACTTATAGGCTTTAACTCAGGTGTCGCTAGCTTGTGTGAACTTTGAAGAAGTGCCACTAATATATGGGCTTTAAAAAGGTGCCATTGACTTGTAGGCTTTGAAGAGGTGCCACTGACTTATGGGCTTTAAAAGGGTGCCACTGACTTGTAGGCTTTGGAAAATTGACTTGTAGGCTTTAAAGGGGTACCACTGACTTATGGGCTTTGAAGAGGTGTCACTAATTAATGGGCTTTAAAGGGGTGCTACTGATTTATGGGCTTTAAAAGGATGCCATTAACATGTGGGCTTTAAAAGGGTGCCACTAACTTGTGGGCTTTAAAAAAAGTGCCATTGATTTATGGGCTTTAAAGGGGTACCACTGACTTATGGGCTTTGAAAAGGGTGCCACTGACTTGTGGGCTCTGAAAAGGATACCACTGACTTATGGGCTTTTAAGGGATGCCACTGACTTATGGGCTTTAAAGGGGTGCCACTGACTTGTAGGCTTTGAAAAGGGTGCCACTATCTTACGGGCTTTAAAGAGGGTGCCACTAACTTGTGGGCTTTGAAAAGGTGCTGACAATGTTTTTTGATAAAGCTTCTAATGCAAGTTTTTCTTAACAAAAGTTCATGACAAAATTACCTAGTGAAAGGGTTTTAACACTAATTCTTAACAAAATGCTTGACAAAGCTTCTGATGAATGTTCTTGACAAAAGTTTTTGATGATAGTTTCTAGACAACAATTTTTTGACACTAGCCCTTTAACAGTAGTTTCTTGATCAAAAGGGTTTTAACATGAAGGATGAAGAGAAAATAACCTTACCTGAATGACACTTAGTTTGCAAACCTTAGAGTATTATAAAAATGATGATGTATGATGGTAATGTGAATGCATGATGTGGAATGCTGTCATGATTGCATGATGTGAAGTCTAATACGGGAGATAGCCGTAGTCTTTTTTCTATGTCATTCAGACTCTCATAGGGATGGTGATCCATCCTGGTTCAACCAGGGTTAGAATTTTCCTGATTTTACTGGGGATCGTAGGTTATCCTAACTCCACTTAGGATACAACAAAAATCTACTCTCAAGAATTTGAATTATTGCATTTCCCAATTTAGGAGGCTCAATCATTTTCTTGACAATTGAAGGCATTACCAATAATTTAGAGAATGTTTGACCAATTAGGTTGATGTCTTTGGTTATGATAAGATTCTAATAGAATGCATGAGTCAATCTTTGGTTAGCTTAAAATGGTTTTTCTTAAGATATGGCTTGTGAAAGCTAAAAATGGTTTAATGTATGGTCATGCCAAATGGGTGCTTGGATGCAAAAAGTCCATGAGTTTGACAATCAGGGTGTGAGCAGAGTTTCCTATGCTTTTCTTGTCTTTTTGATGTAATGTCAGGATGTCTTGATGCATATTTCAATTGATTATCAAACATTATCAGTTAAACAACAAGTGTAATGTGAATTGTACAGTGGTTAAAAGAAACAAGGCAATATTTATTCATGACAACAAAGAGACCTAACTCAAAATACTATTTGACAAGCAATTAATAGGGTAGCGAGAAAGATAATCTTTTGGGTGAAAGATCCTCTGACAATCATGACATTGATGTTCTTTAGGTGCTTTTCAAAATCTTTCTCAAACAATGAATATGCCTAGCATGAGCTGACCTTGGAAAGATCCCGAAGATTGCTTTGCATTGTCCTATAGGTACTCTCATTTCTTGCCCTATCAAAATTGATCTTCTTAAGTCACCCTTGCGGGTTTTCAACTGTAGTCAGGTTGGTTGCCTAGATGCCCCTTTTCAGATTTTCATCTAGACTCCTTTCTGTTTTCTTCCTTTTTTTCCATTTTATTTGTTTTTTTTTGCTTTTTTTCTTTTTTTTGTTTTGTTTTTGTTTTTTTGCTTTCTCTTTTTTGAAGAATGCCTTTTTAGGTTTTTGCCCTTTACATGTAATATTTCTTGATGGAATTTGAGTTAACTTGGTTGGGCAAGATATTATCATCTATTTCTGACAATATTGGGGCCCATCTAGAAAAGGCTTGCTTCACGACATATGATTCTTCCCAAATAGGGGCCCACTTGCCTCGTGCATCTTTGTGAATTGGGAGGATCTTCTTCAATACCAATTTACTTGGCTAAAATTGTCATGGGCACATTTTTTTATCATGGGCTCAGATCATACATCTTTGATGGATTTAACCATGGTAGTGGCCTTCATGCATTTTTCCTCGATGAGGTCGAGCTAATCGTATCTATTCTTGACTCATTCAGCTTCTTTAAGTTTGTTTCATCAAGATTTTGAGAGAAGGGATCTCGACTTCGATAAGTAATATAGCTTCCATCCCATAGACAAGAGAAAATGGGGTAGCACCCATAGAAGTGTGAACTAAGGTCCAATAGGCATGAAATGCAAAGAATAGCTTATCATGCCAGTCTTTATAAGTCTCAGCCCTTTTTTTAACCATTCTTTTAATTTTTTTTGTTGGCTACCTCGACTACCCTATTCATCTTTGGGCGATAAGGGATAAAATTATGATGTTGGGTCTTGAACTGTAAGAGGTCTAGTGGCACGGAGCTTTCTTCAAAATCTTCTTCAGTATCAACTTCGTGTATCCAAGTTTGTCTCACTTCGTGTCTACAATTCATGTATCCAAGTTTGTCTCATTTCATGTATGAACATTAATTTTAAGGAAAATAGTGGAAAAAAAAAGCTTTTCTTGCAAATCTAAAGCTTTAATATGGTGTATCCAAAATTGCACAACATGATCGTTGTCCCTATTAAGAAAAAAAATGGTGATTGTTACGAGTATCGAAGTTTGTCTCATTTTATGGATAAACATCGATTATAAGGAAAATGGTGAAAAGAAAAGCTTTTCTTGCAAATTCAAACCATCAATATCATGTATCCCAATGTGGAGAACATGATTGTAGTGCCCAATCACAAAAAGAATGTAGATTATTACGAGAACCCAAGTTTGACTTATTTGATGGACAAACATTAATTATAAGCAAAATGGTGGAAAGAAAAAGCTTTTCTTGCAAATCCAAAGCATCAATATCATGTGTCCCAATGAGCAAAACATGTTACGGTTCCCATAACAAAAAGAATGGAGATTATTATGAGTATCCAAGTTTGTCTCATTTCACTGATGAACTTTAACTATAAGGAAAATGATGGAAAGGAAAGCTTTTCTTGCAAATCCAAAGCATCGATATCATGTATCCCAATGTGGAGAACATTATTGTCATCCCATTAATAAAAAGAATCGAGATTATTATAAGTATCCAAGTTTGGCTCATTTCATGGATAAAATTTTATTATAAAAAAATAGTGGAAAGAAAAGCCTTTCTTGCAAATTAAAGTAATAATATCATGTATCCCAATGTGGAGAACATGGTTGTAGTGCCCAATCACAAAAGAAATGGAGATTATTACAAGAATCCAAGTTTGTCTCATTTCATGAAGGATTTTTGATTATAAGGAAAATGGCGGATAGAAAAGATTTCTTGCAAATCCAAAGCATCAATATCGTGTATCCCAATATGGAGAACATGATTGTCCCCATTAACAAAAAGAATCGAGATTGTTACGAGTATCCAAGTTTGTCTCATTTCATGGATGAACTTTGATTATAAGGAAAATGGTGGAAAGAAAAGCTTTTCTTGCCAAACCAAAGCACCGATATCGTCTATCCCAATGAGGATAACATGATTGTAATGCCCAATAAAAAAATGGAGATTATTATAAGTTTGTCTCACTTCAAGGATGAACATTAATTTTAAGGACAATGGTGGAAATAAATGCTTTTATTGCAAATCTAACAACTAAATATCATGTATCCCAATGTGGAGAACATGATTGTTGTCCCTATTAAAGATTGTTATGAGTATCCAAGTTTGTCTCATTTCATAGATGGACGTTGATTATAAGGAAAATGGTGGAAAGAAAGCTTTTCTTGCAAATCCAAAGCATCAATATCATGTATCCCAATGTGGAGAACATGATTGTAGTGCCCACTCACAAAAAGAATGTAGATTATTGTGAGAATCCATGTTTGACTTATTTGATGGACAAACATTAATTTTAAGGAAAATAGTGGAAAGAAAAAGCTTTTCTTACAAATATAAAGCATCAATATCATGTGTCCCAATGAGCAAAACATGTTGCGGTACCCATAATAAAAAAAATGGAGATTATTATAAGTATCCAAGTTTGTCTCATTTCACTAATGAACATTAGCTATAAGGAAAATGGTGGTAAGAAAAGCTTTTGTTGCAAATCCAAAGTATCAATAACGTGTATCCTAATGTGTAGAACATGATTGTAGTGCCCATTAACAAAAAGAATAATGATTATTATGAGTATCCAAGTTTGTCTCATTTCATGTATAAACTTTGATTATAGGGAAAATGGTGGAAAGAAAAGCCTTTCTTGCAAATCAAAAGCATCAATATCATGATCGCAATGTGGAGAACATGGTTGTAGTGCCTAATCTTAAACGAAATGGAGATTATTACAAGAATCCAACTTTGTCTCATTTCTCAGATGTAGACACCTTATTTTGTTTGGGCTAAACTTTTTTTAGCAACCTGGGGCATGGACGTGAGAAGGGGAGATTATCACAAGAACAATGGCTCGCTCCTCCAACTATCACTCTGCCTCTGCCAGTCATTTGCCTAAATCCCATTGTGGTAGCTTAATTATTCCCGGTACTCAAAGGGTGAATGCAAAAGTCTCATCGACAGATTTGATAGCCCTTAACCATAAGAACCAGAGAAAACAAAAGGTCAAAAGTCCACTAAGATTGCGAAGGAAGTGAACAAATTCCAGCTACTAGAAAAATACCTCCAAGCTATCGAGGGGAGTGATAAGTTTGGAGCTTATGATGTGCAATTGTTGTCTTTGGTGTCCAACCTTATCATTCCCCTAAAGTTCAAAGTCCCACAGTTTGAGAAGTTTAATGGAACCTGTTGGAACATACCTCAGGGTGGATCCTTGTGAATCTATGGGTGAGTGCGACTTAAAATATTTTCCTGACTTGGAAATGTCTTTTTGATCGAGAATTTTCTTTTGTGATGTAATAAGAACAAAAATGTATGGATTCTCAGCTTGTGATACAATGAAGGGGACCATAAGATGAATCGCTCATCCTATTGGTTTTGAATGACCATCATGACATGGCCAACGTATGGAGTTACCGTCGATCATTTAGGGCTAGACATGACTAGATGCCTATTGAAACCTATGTTTTGAGTTACAAAACTCAAAACATCGATCTCGAGGTCTAGGTAGTACAAAAATTCATCATTGGGTTTGGGAGTTAGTTATGTATGATGAGGTACGAACCTCTTTATGACACCCAAAATCGATACCTTACTAGCTATGTCTTATCTCGATTTTGATTCTTTTGATCTTACCTTATCACTATTTTAATATAACCTTCTTTTAATGCATGAATCTTATAGAAATACAAATCTAGGTTTTGATGAAAAAGATTTAATCTCATATACGCCTCGGATAAATGGGGAATATAAAGATTTCTAATAAAAATAACCTCTGGATTTTACTTTGAAAAATGGAATATTCCACTTTAGGCACTAGAAAGATACCCACGCGGAATATTTCCCTTAGTTTTATTTGAAATGATTAAAAAACATGAATGCAAATAATCATCATAAAGAAATCATGTTCGTAAAGCAACAAATGAAGTAACATAACATGGATCATTCAATAAAATGATAAGGAAAAGGAATGGACTATTGGAATTTATCTTGCAATTAGCATTGATTATCTAGGAATAACAAAATCGATAATTTTCAAAATGCATTTGGGTTTCTTGATTAAATAAGGTTTGTTTGACATATTCATGGAATCTGAGAAGGAGAAAAATTTAATTGTAGTTGAAAGACAGGGTTAAAGCATCCCCTTAGAAAGATAGAGTTAAAGTATGCCCATGGATGATGAATAATTTTGATGAAAGAACATTTTTTTTTTTAGGTTGATAATTTTAAAAAATAAGGTTGGAGTATCCTCTCAAAAAGTCAAGGTTGGAGTATCCTTGTGTATGACAAATAATTTGACAAAGGAAGACTTTTTTTATATCTTAACAAGTTTGAAGAGCGGGGTTAGAGCATCCTCTCAGAAGGTTGAGGTTGGAGAAATTAAAGTCGATAAAACTTTATGATTTAGGAAATATGCGAATGTTTTGACAACTTTTGGCAAAAGAAATTATTATGAATGAAGATGGTAAATAAGTAAAATATGCTTATGCCTTGATACGAGCCTATGGGAGTCAAAGTGTGTTCTCGAGTCTAACCGGGTTATACAGAGACATTCGAATGTCTCAAAATGAAATTTGGGAAAACAACTCAATTTTGACCATATCCGAAAACAAGGGACAACATCGTGCTATCCTGCTTCCTGAATTTACTCTAAATTGGTTTGAAGGTTTAGAGGGTGGATAAGATACCGTTAGAAAGGTAACTCGGCGAGGGTCAACCTGAAAAAGTCACTTTTCGGGGAAATAAATTTTCAAGTGTGAATTAATTTTGCTACTGGCAGAGCATATAAGGGACAAAGTGTGTCAAGATTTGAAAAATCATTCTAGGTTCATTGGGTATCAAAAAATTGCAAATAATACCTTTCTAGAAAGGGAATTTCATGAATTTTTTAAGTAAAATGTTAGACAGATTTGGAAAAATCATTTAGTATCCCTGAAAGGCCTATCCAGAATACATATTGCTATTTTTAAGGGTTTAGGGGGATAAAAACATAGAGAGCTCACTAAACTGATGAAGATGCTAAAAAATAGAAAATAGAAGTGATAAAGTAAGAAGTTATACCAACAAAACTTTAATTTTTTGCCAAATAGTTGACACAGTAGAGATGGCTTGAATTTCACTCTTTTCCTTGTTGTTAACAAGCAAGAAAAAGAGATAAACAATAAGGTTTTGGTTTTGGTATGGATAAGGGTGATTTTTGAAATGTATAGTGGTTGAGAGTGAGTGTTTTGGGACTATTTTTAGGTGCTGAGTGAAGAGCTATAGGATTTTGTTTTCCTGATGTGTGAATGTGTTTTTGAAAGCTAAAACAAGCTAGAATCTAACCTTTTTGTCAGTGGAGATATAAGTGCTCTATTTATACCAGCATTTTAGAGCTAATTTAGAAGTGTTTTTGGCCATTTCTGATGAGGACAAAGTGATGTCAGCTTGATGGTTATAGAGTGGCTGCGGGAGTAACTTGCTACTAATGTAGTAGGCATAGGATGATTGGTTTAAATGCTGAAATGATTTTCTAGTAAATAGGGTGGCGATGGTGATCTTAGTCAACAAACTAGGGAGGAGGGTGATCATGTGATATTAACCATTTTGATCTAATTTAAACTTCAATAAAAAATATTTTGATTAGCTCTAAAGTCCAAATTCATAATCCGATATGGGTTATGGTCTTTTTCGATACAAAGAAATGAGTTAAAATTAAGTTTTTAATCAATGGTTAATGAGTAAAAAAAGTCCAGACTGTGGAAAATGGCCTATATGCATTGATTCATTGCAGAATGTATCGGTACATTTGGTCTAAAAACCTTGAGTGTATGAATACAATGAACATTGTATCCATACAATGATAACCATATCGATACTATGAGCTGTTGTATCGATACAAAAGCTTATGTATCAATACATTTACATGTTGTATCGATACAAATGGGGACATTTTAAATTTTTGGCACATTGGAGCATTGTATCGATACATGAGAACCATGTATCGATACATTCGAGAAAAATTATGAATTTTTCATATATTTTATCCTCGAACACCTTGAGCTACGTCCTTTGGTGCCACAGGTTCATGCCCTAGGTTGCTAAAAAAATTTAGCTTAGACAAAATAAGGTGTCTATAGCTACCCCTCTTTGACCGTTGCTAAGAATAAGGAATAGGGCAAAGATGAATGGACACTATTTTGTCTGAGGTGGAATAAAGCTCCCTAAAACACTAGGGTGTTAGGTTTTCTAAGGTTTATCCCTTTAGGCAAGTGCAAAGTATCATGGATTTTTTATGTTGGTGCCCCTAACTTATGCAGATTTTGACTTAAACCTAAGTGCCAACAGCTCGTATGGGCTTTGATTCGAGTGCCACCAGCTCGTACGAGCTTTAACTCAGACTTGGGTGCCACCAGCTTGAGTGTGCTTTGACTCAGGTGCTGTTAGCTCGTGCAGGCTTTGACTTAGACTTGGGTGCCACCAGCTCATGTAGGCTTTGACTCGAGTACCTCTAGCTCGTGCGAGCTTTGACTTAGACTAGGTGCCATCAGCTTGTATGGGCTTTCAAAGGGTGCTGCTGACTTAGACTTAGGTGTCACTAGCTTATGTAGGCTTTGACTTGGGTGTCACATCTTATGTGGGCTTTAACTTAGACTTGGGTGCCAGCAGCTTGTGTGGGCTTTAACTTAGACTTGGGCGCCACCTGTTTATGTGGGCTTTGACTCGGGTGCCGTCAGTTTGTGCGGGCTTTGACTTAGACTTGGGTGCCATCGGTTTATGTGGGCTTTGACTCAGACTAGGTGCCACCAGCTTGTGTGGGCTTTGACTCAAGTGCCGCTAGCTTGTGCAGGCTTTGACTTAGACTTGGATGCCACCAGTTTTGTGGGCATTGACTCAAATTAGGTGCCATCAACTTTTGTGGGCTTTAACTCTAGTGCCACTAGCTCGTGTGGGCTTTGACTTGGGTGCTATTAGCTGGTGCAGGCTTTGACTTAGACTAAGTGCCACCAACTTGTATGGGCTATGGCTCAGGTGCTGCCAGCTTGTGCGAGCTTTAACTTAGACTTGGGTGCCACCAACCTGTGCAAGCTTTAACTTAGACTTAGGTGCCATCAGCTTATGTGGGCTTTAACTAAGACTAGATGCCATCAGCTTGTATAGGCTTTAACTCGGGTACCACCAACTTATGCAAGCTTTAACTTAAACTTAGATGCCACCAGCTTATGTGAGCTTTAACTTAGACTAGGTGCCACTAGCTTGTGTGGGCTTTAACTTGAATGCCACCAGCTTGTGTAGGCTTTGACTTGGAGTAGGTGCCGCCAGCTTTTGTGGGCTTTTAGAAAGGGTGCCACTGACCTATGGGCTTTAAAGGGCTGCCACTGATATATGGGCTTTGAAATGAGTGCCACTGACTTATAGGCTTTGAGAAGGTGCCACTGACTTATGGGCTTTGAAAAAGGTGCCATTGACTTATGGGCTTTAAAGGGGTGCCATTAACTTATAGGCTTTAAACGGGTGCCACTGACTTATGGGCTTTTAGAAGGGTGCCACTGATTTATAGGCTTTTGAAAGGGTGGCGACAAGGTTTTTGATAAAACTTTAAATACAAGTTTTTTTTTTAGCAAAAGTTCATGAGAAAATTTCCAAATGAAAGGGTTTTAACACTAGTTCTTGACAAAGCTTTTGACGAATGCTTTTGACAAAAGTTTTTGATGATAACTTCTGGATAACAATTTCTTGACACTAGCACTTTGATAGTAGTTTCTGGATAACAAGGGTTTTAACATGAGTGATGAGAAGAATAAAACCTTACCTGAATGACACTTAGTTTGCGAAGCTTAAAGTACTTACCAGGAATTCCTTGGGGGTTCAGTAAACCTAGCTTAAAGTGATATTGTAAAAATGATGATGTATGATGGTAACGTGAATGCATGATATGGAATGCTATCATGATTGCATGATGTGAAGTCTAATATGGGAGATAGCCATAGTTCTGCTTGTACGTCATTCAAACTCTCATAGGGATGGCGATTTGTCTTGGATGCGACTATAGGCAAAAATTTTCCTAATCCCACTAGGGATTATAAGTTGTCTTGGCTCCACTAGGGATATGAGCAAAAATCTTTCTTAAGAATTTCGATTATTGCATTTTTCAATTCAGGAGACTCAGTCATTTTCTAACAAGGCATCATCAACAATTTGGAGACTGTTTGACTTATTACATTGATGTCTCTGGTTTCGATGGGTCGATTTTTGGTTAGCTTAAAATTGTTTTTCTTAAGATGTGGCTTGTGAAAGTAAGAAATAGTTTGGTGTATGGTCATGCCGAGCGAGTGTTTGGACGCGAAAATGCATGATCTTGATGATTAAGGCATAAGTAGAGTTCCCTGTGCTTTTTTTTCCTTTTAATGTAATATCAAGATGTCTTAATGCATATTTCAGTTAATTATCAAACATTATTAACTAAATGACAAGTGTAATATGAATTCTATAGGGGTTAAAAGAAACAAGGCAATATTTATTCACGACAATAAAGAGACACAACTTGGTATACTATTTGACAAACAAATGATTAGATGGTAAAGAGTATGATCTTCTGGGTGGAAGATGCCTCTAACAATCATGACATTGACGTTCCTTAAGTGCTTTTAAGGATCTTTCTCGAACAATAAATGTGACTAGTATAACCTGATCTTTGAAAGATCTCTAGGATTGCTTTGCATTATCCTATAGGTACTCTCAGTTTATGCCCCATCAAAATTGATCTTCTCAAGTTACCCTTGTGGGTTTTCAACTGTAGTCGGGTTGGCTACCTAGATGCCTTTTTCGAATTTTCATCTGGACCTTTTTTAGTTTTTTTATGCTCTTTTTTTTTTGTTTTTTTTAAAGACACCTTTTCAGGTTTTTGCCCCTTACATGTAATATTTCTTGACGGAATCTGAGTTGATTAGGTTGGGAAAAACATTGCCATCCATTTTTGACAAGACTATGGCTGCTCTAGAGAAGGCTTGCTTCATGGCATACAATCCTTCCCAATTAGAGGTCCGTTTGCCTCATGCGTTTTTATGAATTGGGAGGATCTTCTTCAATACCAATTCACCTGGGTGAAATTATCGTGGGTGCATCTTTTTGTCGTGGGCTTGGATCATACGTCTTTAATACATTTGACCATGGCAGATGGCCTTCATGTGTTTTTCCTCATGAGGTTGAGCCAGTAGTATCTGTTCTTGACCTAATCAATTTCTTCAAGTTTGGTTTCCATCAAGACTTTGAGAGAAAGGATCTCGACTTCGATATGCAATACAGCTTCCATCCCATAGATAAAAGAAAATGGGGTAGCACCCGTGGAAGTGCAAATTGAGGTTCGATAGGCATGAAGTGTAAAGAATAGCTTATCATGCCAGTTTTTGTAAGTCTAGGCCATTTTCTCAATTATTATTTTAATGTTTTGTTGGCTGCCTTGACTACCCGATTCATCTTTGGGCGATAAGGGATAGAATTATGATGCTGGATCTTGAGCTATAAACAGATCGCTTGTATCATTTTATTGTTTAAATTGCTTGCATTATCTGTGATGATTTGGTTCGGGAGGCCATATCTACAGATGATGTCTCGCTTGACAAACTTACAGGCAGTTATCTAGTAACATTAGCATACGAGGCAGCCTTCACCCATTTGGTGAAATAGTTAATCGCTACCAAGATAAAACAATGCCTATTGGAAGCTTTAGGGGTGATTAGCCTGATCACGTCCATGCCCCACATGGAGAAGGGCCATGGGTTGTCATGACATGAAGTGGCACTGGAGGGACATTGATCTTGTCTGCATAGATTTGACACTTATGGCATTTTCGAGCATAATTGATGCAGTCTCTCTTGAGGGTCACCCAATAATAACTCATTCTCATGATTTGCTTGGCCATTCGCTGTCCATTAGCATGTGTGCCACAAGTCCATTAGCATATGTGCCACAAATCCCTTCAAGAACTTCTTCTAGGATCTTTTTGGCTCCAGGATTGTCAATGCATCAGAGCAATAATTGATCATGACTCTTTTTATATAAGATTTTTCCATCGAGAACAAATCCTATAACCAGCCTTCTAATAGTCCTTTTTATCAGTCTCGGTTGCATGTTTGGGATATTGCTGATCCTTGATGTAACGAAGGATGTCATAGTACCACAATAGGCCATTATTCTCTTTTTTGACACTATGATAATGAATTGGAGTTGTGTAGATGCTTATCTAGATGGAAGTAACATCCGGCTCTTGGTTGACTTTAAACATGGATGACAAGGTAGCCAAAGCATCAACTATTTAGTTCTCTTCTCAAGGTAAGTGTAAAAAACTAATATCATCAAATTCTTTCTTGAGCTCTACTATCAACTTCCTATTCTGCATCAGCTTGGCATTGCAAGTTTGCCATTCATCTTTCAACTGGTAGAAAATTAGGGTCAAATCATCGAACACCTATAATATCTCAACATTCTTCTTAATGGCTGCTTGAAGCCCCATGACACAAGCTTCATATTCTGCGATATTATTCGTGTAGTTGAAATTTAGCCTTGCTATGAATGAATAATGACTTCCGTCAGGTGACATCAATATTGCCCCAATTCCATGTCCTAGAACATTTGATGCTCCATCAAAATACATCTTCCAGGATTAACCTTGGTTAGAGGCATCTTCGTCCTAGAAAAGTTAAAATTTAAGGGTTCATAGTCATCTGCCATTTGACTTACCAAAAAGTCAACTACCATACTGCCCTTGATGACCTTTTAACTGACATAAGCAATGTCATATTTAGAAAGCAAGACTTACCATCTAGCTGGCCTTCCTGATAGTGCAGGGGCTTCACATTGATACTTGATAGGATCAAGCCCTATAATCAACCATGTGGTGTGGAATAGCATGTACTGTCTGAGTCTTCTGGCTGTCCACACTAAAGCACAGCATAACTTCTCAACTGCAGAGTAATTGCACTTGTATTCTGTGAATGTTTTGCTTAAGTAGTAGATTACTTGTTCCTTCTTTCCTGACCTATCATGCTGCCCTAATACACAACCCATAGACTTGTCAAAGATTGCCAAGTAAAGGATTAAAGGTCAACCAGGCACCGACGGTACCAACACTGGCAGGCTTGACAGATAATTTTTGACTTTATCAAAGGCTTCTTGACATGCCTTATTCCACTCTCCCGTATTTTGTTTGAGAAGGAGCCGAAAGATGAGGTTGCATTTATTAGTGAGCTGGGATATGAATCTAGTAATGTAGTTCAGTCTCCCCAAAAAACTTTTCATTTCCTTTTAGTTTTAAGGTTGTGGCATATCTTGAATGGCTTTGACTTTGTCTGGGTCAACTGCAATCCTTTTTTGCTAACTATAAAGCTTAAAAGCTTACCCGAGTGACTCTAAAGGTATACTTAGTACGATTCAATTTAAGTTAAAATTTTTGTAGCCATTCAAAAAGTTTCTGAAGGTCTGTGACATGCTCATCCTTTTTTTTTGACTTGGCAATAATTTCGTCAATGTAAACCTTAATTTTTTTTGTGCTTCATGTCATGGAACAGGGCTACCATGGCTTATTGATAGGTTGCCTCAACATTTTTTAGTCCAAAGGGCATGAGATTATAGTAAAATGTCCCTACATGGTTATGAAATTATTTTCTCCATGTCTTCAGGTGCCATCTTGATCTGCTTATAGCCTGAGAATCCATCCATGAAGGAGAACAGAGAATTCTTGGCTATGTTGTCTACTAAAGTGTTGATATAGGGTAATGAGAAGTTATCCTTGGGACTAGCTTGATTTAAATCCTGATAATCAACACACATTCATACTTTGCCATCTTTCTTTGGGACTGGGATTATATTGGCAACCCATTCTAGATATTTAGCTACTCTAATAAACCCTGCATCAAACTGCTTCTTGACTTCATTAATTTTAAGAAGCATTTTCAGCTTCATCCCCCTTAGCTTTTGTCAGATCGATTTGCATCCAGACTTAATGGGAAGCTCATAGACCACTATATCAATGTCTAGTCCTAGCATGTCTTAATATGACCAACCGAATACATCTTGATATTCCTGGATTAACTTTATCAACTTGGTCCTAGTTGTCAACTTCATTGAGGTTTCGATTTTAACCTGTTTTTGATCCTCCTGAGTACCCAAATTTATTACTTCCATTGGGTTTCTATGAGGCATGATCTGCTTCTCCTCTTGCTTAACTAATCGTAAAAGGTCTGGTGTACAGAGCTTTCTTTGAAATCTTCTTTAGGATCAACTTTACTAGTGCAAATTGACTGTTCAAAATTGATCTTCAGCAACCCATTAGACACATTCATATCACTATTGTTAGGACACCTGAAAAGGTAAAGAAATAAACATTGCAAAAGGCACACACACAACCAAGGGATTTGGATAAAAATGAAGGCGAAAGAGTAACAGAGACAAAAAGGTTAAAAAGTGATACACAATATGGAATGATATATGCAAAAGTCATTTCATTAATAATGTTTGATAAAAAATGCCCTTTACATATGACACCTATCTAACTTTAGGTGAGGGCAGGTAGGTTTTCATTTTTTTGGCATTACATGAAAGGGATAAGAAAAGTGCAAAGGCTTCGGTCATGACCCTATCATCGAAATCAGGTCTTAGTGGAAGGACACAAATTTTATGGCTTGGTATCTTGAAGATAGAGTTTGTTAAGTGCTCTATTTAAGATGAACATGACATCTTTAGCCTTTTGCTCTTCTGGTTGGCTTGGATCGATTCATCCTCCTGAACGAAATATCCCATTGAAAGATAAGAACATTATCGATTTTGATTCCCTATCTTGACCCAATGATTATGTCATCTCTTGGTTGCAGATCCTCTTTTCTTGCTATTTTCTTAAATGTGCATCAGCTTGAATCCTAAGCCTCCTTTGTTGGCTTGAGTGGTGACCTGTACAGCTTGGACCATCCCTTGCAAATTCTTGCTAAGCCTTTTTCTAGCATGGGAACCTTTGCCAATAGTCATTTTTAAACCCGAGTAGGTACCTTTTGATAGGTAGGGTTTAACTATTAGTAATCCTTCTCCCACAAATGTTGCATTAACAAACTCAAAGGATTAGAAGGATGACTCCGGTGCATCTTCATTAGGCTTTATGTAAATATCCTCAGTAAAAGCTGTGGCAATCATTTCTTTTTTAGCTTCAATGGTGACTACTTTGTCATCTATCACAAATTTGAGCTTCTGATGGAGAAAAGATGGGATAGCTATGGCAAAGTGTATCCATGGCCTTCCTAATAGGCAGTTGTAAGAAGGATTAATATCCATAACTTGAAAGTCCACTTCATATGTACATAGGCCTATTTAAAGCTGGATTATGATATTTGTAATTACTCTGCGACATGTTCCATCAAAAGCTCAGACTATGGTATGGCTACTTTTGATGTTAGACTAATCGATAGGGAGTTTGCTTAATGTAGTCATAGCAATGACATTAAGGGCCGACCCATAGTCTATGAGTACTTTGGGCAAAATGCATCCCTTAATGGGTAGTGATATGCAAAGCTTTATAGTTGCCTTTGCCTCCGGGTGGGATCTTATATTTAGTGAAGGAAATATAATTATCAGCCATGATGTTGTTCACTAGCTGATCCAATTTGTCCATAAGACGTCTGGTGGCACATACACTTCATTTAAGACCTTCAATAATGTATTTTGGTGAACCTCTAAATTAAGAAATAGAGATAGCACAAAAATCTTTACAGGTTGTTTGCTTAACTGGTCTACAAAGTAGTATTCACTGTGCTTGATGAACATGATAAACTTCATGGCTTCTCTTTCACTTACTACTTCCTTGATTTTTTATGCTCAAAATTCTTTGCTTAGGCCTGAGCGGTACTGATGCTTGGAGATGAATCAACCTTCTATTTTTTTTAAGCAAATAGAGCGTAACACCTGCTGCTACGGGTTAGGTGACTAACTCATGATAGTTTCCTCATAGCAGTTGAAGGAGTTAGTTTTCCGATCATCACTACCTGATTCTCATATTTTCATGGGACAACTTTGTTGCTCTTATACGAGAATGGTTTAGGTACTTCCACAACTAACTTTGGTGTAGGTATTAAAAAACTAGCCTCAGGACTTAACTTGCCATAAAGAATGAGGGGTCAGTTTTTTCCATAAGGTGGCTACATGGTTTCATCTCCTATCATGTTGATAGATTCAACAATAGGTGTGATTTCGCAATAGAATTCTATCTAGCCTTCATTCATCATTCTTTGAACCATGGACCTAAACTCTCTACATGTTTGTAGAGTATAACCTATAACTGTGTAAAAGTCACAAAAGTTATCGAGATTGTCTTTTAATTTTTTTGTTGCATTAAGTAACTCGACCTGAATCAATGCCGACCAAATCAAGAAAATTGGCATCCTTACATCCTCTATGCTTGCCTTGACTTCATATTTGTTCTTAATGTCGATCATGTTTGCAACTGACTCAGTATGGTTTTACAAAGGATTGGTGGCAACATTTGGTCCCTGGTTTGTCTCGAACTGCAAGACTTTTGAGTTAATTAGATTATGCACATTTCATTTGAAAGATATGCAGTTCTTAATGTCATGCCGTACTGCCCCAACATGGTATTCACAGTGAGCGTTAGGGTTGTACCATTACAGGTATGGTGGCTTCTTTTCTAGGACATAGATTGTGACCACTAAATGATTTTGAAGTAAGGTTTGGTAAAGCTCCTTATAAGTCATAGGGATAGGATCAAAATGTTGTCTTCGTTGATTTGCACCTCGATTGCTAGGTGCATTATTGGTTGCTCGATTTGTACTTTGGTGACCTTGTGGAGGGTAGCATTGTGGTGGATTGGATGGGATTGCAAAGGATAGGTTGTAGGCTATGGCATTAATTGGCTGAAAGGGTATGGTGATAGGGCAAGAATACAGCGTGCTTGGGTAGTGAGGGTCGGGTATTTGATGTCATTTTAGTTGAGATAAACTAGCCTAACTTATGGCATTGGCCTCTTCTACCTTCATTTTACTGACAATAGGCTTATTGCTTGATCAAGATGTTTCCTCGGTTGACATTCTACGACTCTTAATGGTTGCATCAATCATTTTTCCAAAAAGACTAGGTCTATGAATTTCTTGGTGGCATTCCCTACGAGCTTCTTGTAATAGGGAGTATGTAAGGTGCGAATGAAAGTAACTGTTATCTCTTTTTCTATAAGGGAAGGGTAGACTAGGGCTGCTTCTTTTCTCCACCTTTCAGCATAATGTTTAAAACTTTTAGTGGATTTATTCTCAAAATTCATCAGGGAAAGTAGATCTACCACCCAATCTAACACGTGCTAGTATTGATTTAGAAAGGCCTTAGCCAAGTCAGCCCATGATTGGATTTTGACATTGTCTAGCTTGAGATACCACCAAGCTGCTGCTTTAACGAGGCTGTGCTGGAAGCAATGGATGAGGAGCTTTTCATCTTTCTCATAATTGATCATCTTTCGTTGGTACATTGAGGATGGACAGAAGGGTCAGTTGTTCCATTAAACTTTTCAAACTCTGAAACTTTGAATTTTGGGGGAATGACAAGGTTGGAACCAAAGATAGTGATTACACGTCAGGAGCTCTGAACTTGTCACTCCTTTTGATAGCTTAGAGGCATTTTTCCAGTAGCTAGAATTTGTTCACTTCTTTCGCAGTCATGGTGGACTTTTAACCTTCTATTTTCTCTGGTTCTTCATGGTCAAGGGTTATTGGTTCTGCCGATGAGACTCTTGCACTCACCCTTTGAGTGCTAGGAATGAATTGACCTACCATAATGGGATTAAGGTAGGTGAATATCAGAACCTAAGTAGTAAGTGTAGGAGCAAGCCGTTGTTCTTGTCTAGTTTCCTCTTGGGTAGGTTTTGGATTATTGGCAGGGGGACTTTCAACGTTGGGAGGATTATTCCTTGTTTTAGCAGTGCTTGCTTGCCCTTTTTCTTTCATAGAGGTGGTCATTAGTTCCATAAGTTTTATGATTTGATTTTGCATTTCATATTGCTAATGAAGCATCTGGTCTTGTGATTCCTTAACCATTAGCTCAAGTCGCTCAATACGAGCTTTATGATCACTTTCCATGATTTGCTTACGATGTCCTGTGTTGTAGTGGTACGTGATGTAAGGTTTCATGTTCCTAATTAATCTTAAAATCCCTTGCATTTTTATGGCCCATTCTTGTATTAGACTTTTATTTAAAAATGTATTTATTGACGAATATTTATGATGCAATGACGAGTGAAGATAATGAATAATAGATGCAAGTGTAATGAAAAATGGTGAAATTAAATGTGCATATGCATTAGAGACAATTGATTCTGGGAATAGCTTGTTAAGCCATTTGAGCTTGTTTAGTGAGTTGCTAATGGTGTTCTTGGTAGTTCAGATGTGCTTAGTCAATTGTTGCTTGCCAATCTAGTTCACGTTGCTCGAAAACCCTTGTTAGTTCATTGATATAACCTTGATCATCCTAAAGAGACTGTTTTAACTCTTGGATTCTATGAATAAAGGCTTCATTTTCAACCCTGGTGGCTCTCGCATCTTGCATTTAGGCCTCCAGTCTTTGATTCCTTCGTTGGTAGGTGGAAGCAAGAGCACATGCCCTCGTGAACTTTCCTTTGTTGGTTCTAACTTCCTCTTTTTGCTGATTTAGCTCACGATTGAGAGTGGCAACTTTTGCTTCCTATTCAACTGATGTCTTGCCAATACATCGGCACTTTTTAGCTTTTCAGAGTGTGACATAATCTTTGGTCAGGCTCTCAAGGTCATCTTTGAAGTGATCCCTTTCTTTAATGACTCAATCCATTTCACTGCTCCTAAGATAGATATCCATCTCTAGCTAGCCCTTTTCCTCCTTAAGTCAAGAGATTTCTATAGCAAAGGATGTCTTTTCTCGCTCGAACTCCCTCTTAAGTACCTTAATCTTAGAAGGCAGTTCCTCTATTGGGATTTGCTGTATCCCAGAGTTGGGTGGTGGCAATGGATCATTGATACGGCAAAGTTTCCATTCTTTATATCTAGGCTTGGTGGGGTTTCTTCTCTAGTATCTTTCCATACGGATCTTCTTCCAACTTGGAAAGCTAACTGGACTTTCGCTTTATAATTGGGCTCTCCGTATTCAAAATCCTAATGTCCCAACTCTTCAAAGCATGGGATGAATTGCTGGCACTGGAACTGACGCAATACTAATAGAAGAGCATAATTAGTATTTCCCCATAATCCTAGGAGTGGTACACAAATGCAGTCTCCATATCTGTACACAATCAACTGAAGGGACATCATGGAGCTCTCCATGTGATTTTTTCCTCCTTGACGTTTTGTAATTCCTTGACCCAATGCTTTTTTGTCTTATCTGGATGACACTCTTCCTCTAATGCTGTGGAAAGAGGATTGATCATGAAGAAAAAATTTTGCCTGACTCTCTCTTTCCTAACACAGAGATGACCTAGGAGCCATATCTGGAGCAATAGGGCACACCTAATAAACCTTCCTATTCTCATTATTTTGCAAAAGCTGAGGGTGTGAATGGTTTTGGCAATAATAGGGGAAGTAGGGTTGATGTTGCAACATAGGCGAGAAAAGAAATCTGTGATTGCCGCCTTTACATAACCTAAAGTCTTCAAGAACATAACAAGCCTGTAAATTGCCAGAGCATAGACATCTTGAGCTTTCTTTCGATCAAAAAGATTTACTATGCCCTCTTTCAAGCTGGCCCCAGAAATACATCCGTTGCTCCTTTTTACTTTGACAGGACTATCAACCCATGCTTTTGTGGCTCCAACAATTTGCCTCAACCTCTTCTTGAATAGAGGAGGTGTTAGCACTTTGTAGTAAATTCAGTCTAACTTGGCCCTTTTTAGAGCTATGTACTCATCAATGGTAGGGGCTAAATCTTATTGGTTGAAGGTGAAACATCGATAGGCCAGATTCTATAACTATGTCACTGCTCGCAACAAGCCATCATCTAACTGAACTCAAAATAAGAGAGCTATATCCCTATACTTTTTAGTGAAGGCTTCTTTCTCGTTGTTATCCCAACTGTCCCAAATGTGCTTCAATTCCCGATAATCATTTTGACAGAAACAAATCTTTTCCTTTTCATGTATTCTTGAGCCATAGTTGGGCTTTGGGATGTCCCATCTTAACGTTGGCAACCTTCTGAACATGTTCTGACATTTTCAAAGAACTCGATAGTTGAGATAAGTTATTGCTCCATAAATAATGCCTCTTGTTGAACACTGAACTAGAATAATTATCCCAAAATAATGATAGCCATGATGGTTATGATGAAATGATGCATACTTCAAAACACAAACAAAGTGAAAATAAGTTAGTGGAACATATAGGAGACAAATGTAAAGAAATAAAGAATTTAAGAACATCAGAACAAAAAAAAAAGCATAACATGTCTCAACCAAGGTGGTCAGATGAGAAATGAGTAGCATTTCGACATACTCGGATGCAATCTGCCCTTCATGAGGTGATGCAATATCTTATTTTGATGGAAAAATAACCGACCAGTGGTAATATTTATTTATCACCACTAGTGCGAATATGCATTAAGCCATGACGCAAACAGCATAACAGCTTACGATATAAGACATTACGAATGATGGTTTTTGTTTACTGTCATTTATTTATACAAAGGTTAAAAGTTATTCAGGCAACACAATGGTATGCCTTGATAAACGAGAAAAATGCAGATACGGGTGACAATTGTATACTCATTGTCACCTACATAATTATGGTAATTAAGAGTAAAGGTTAGGAATGTTTCCTTGAGTGACCCTATTCTTTGGGTATTCTAGCAATGTTTTGGTATGGTTTGACATTGTTTAGCTCGTAGGGCTCACTATATAAGGTTTAAGTTGACGCCTAAATTGGTATCCGAATTACTTTTCCATTCGATAAGGACAGTCGGGGGACCCTGATCCTAGACCCATTGCGGGTTTGGCGAAATAGGTTCGATCTGTTGGATGTATTTTCCTATGCAAATACAGAAGGTTACTCATGAGAGACATAGGTAATTTACATCCAAAAAGTTATTGCCATGCCAATACAGAGGGTTACTCATAAAGGTGGATAGCTCACTTCCTCTTAATGATTAGGTTATAACCACACCATGGAGTTTGGCGGGACACTAATGCACATGAAAGTGCGTGGTGTGTGATAGGGAAATGATCAAACATTTTTGTTTACCTCTATATTACCATTTTTATTAAACTGATGATTATTTAAAAATAAGACAATCCTAACAATCATGCCAAACAAAAGATTAGTTGACAAAATGAAAAAAAAAGGGTCATAGTTAAATAATGACCAAGGATTGAAAGAACCGAGAACCTAGCAAGACACGGCTAGTTATTGGCCTAACTCTCTATACAGCCCCCAGTGGAGTCGCTAAGCTGTTGCAATGTACCCTAAGGTGGATCCTTGCAGATCTATGGGTGCGTGTGACTTAAAATATTTTCCTAACTTGGAAATGTCTTTTTAATCGAGACTTTTCTTTCGTGATGTGATGAGAATAAGAATGTACAAATTTTCAGCTTGTGATAGAGTGAAGAGGATCATAAGATGAATTGTTCATCTTATTGGTTTCGAATGACCATCATGACATGGCCAATGCATGGAGTCACCATCGATCATTTAGGGCTAGGCATGACCGAATGCCTATTGAAACCTATGTTTTGAGTTACGAAACTCAAAACATTGATCCTAAGGTCTACGTAGTACAAAGATTCGTCGTTGGTTTCAGGAGTTGGTTATGCATGATGAGGTACGAACCTCTTCGCGACGTCCAAAATTGGTACCTTACTAGCTATGTCTTATATCAATTTCAATTCTTTGGATCTTACCTCATCACTAGTTTGATATAAGCCAATTTTAATGCATGAATCTTATAAAAATACAGATCCAAGTTTTGATTAAAAAAATTTAATCTCATATATGCCTTAGAGAGATAGGGAATATAGAGATTTCTAATAAAAATGAGGTCTAGATTTTACTTTGAAAAATGGAATATTCCATTTTAGCACTGGAGAGATACCCACATGGAATATTACCCTTAGTCCCACATGGAATATTACCCTTAGTTTTATTTGAAATGATTGGAAAACATGAATGTAAATAATCATCGCAAAGAAATCATGTTAGTAAGGCAACAAATGAAGTAACATAACATGGATCATTCAATGGAATGATAAAGAAAAGGAATGGACTAATGGAATTTATCTCGCAATTGGCATCGTTTATTTGGGAAAAACTGAATCGACAATTTTTTAGATGCATTTGGGTTTCTTGATTGAACGAGGTTTGTTTGACATATTCATGGAAGTTCGAGAAGGAGAAAAATTTAATTATAGTTGAAAGACAAGGTTGGAGTATCTCCTCGAAAAGATGGGGTTAGAGTATCCCCATGGATGATGAATAATTTTGATGAAGAAAGATTTTTTTATAGGTTGACAATTTTGAAAAACGAGGTTAGAGTATCCCCTCAGAAAGTTAGGGTTGGAGTATTCCTGTGATGACAAATAATTTCACAAAAGAAGACTTTTTTTAGATCTTAACAAATTTGAAAAGCCAGGTTAGAGTATTCCCTCAGAAGATCGAGGTTGAAGAAATTGAAGTTGATTAAACTATGTGATTTAGGAAATGTTTAAGCATTTTGACATGTTTTGGCAAAAGAAATTATTGTGAATGAAGATGGTAAATATGTGAAATATGTTTGTGCCTTGATACGAGCCTAAAAAATATTCCAAATATCCCAAAAAGTCACTTTCTGGGGCAATAAATTTTCAAGTTCAGATTAATTTCGGTGCTGGCAGAGCATATGAGGGACAAAGTGTGTCAAGATTTGAAAAATCATTTCGGACTCATTTGGTATCAAAAAATTGCAAATAATACCTTTCTAGAAAGGAAATTTCATGAATATTTTAGGAAAAATATTGGACGGATTTGGAAAAATCATTTAGTGGGCTTGAAGAGCCCAACTAGAATACATGTCGCTATTTTCAGGGGTTCTAGATAGTCTAGGTTTGAAAAATCATAACTTTTTCACCTAGACTGATCCAGGGATGAACAAGACCTCATTTTTAAAGATATTTTGACACACTTTTAGATAAAAATATCAAAAAATTCATAAAAAATCATTTATCATTTTAAAGTGATTTTTCAATTTACAATAGTTGTGTTGCTAGTCGGGGACAAAGCAAAGTAAGGGATATTTCTTATTTTCTTTAGGCCAAACGTAAGTCATTGACATTCGAACATCCTTGACTAAAGAGAAAGAGTGGAATGAGCATAACGAACTCATTTGCATAGCCCCAAAGTAGTTTGGGATGATGAAACAGCTCATTAATCATACCACTCAAGATTTTGACTCAAAACAAGGTAGGAACATTTTGGGAATAAGTGCAAGGCCATTTTTGTTGGAAAATCAGAAGATTTGAGCTTGTTTAACCAAGATTCCAAATCTGGAAAAGTTAATTTTCCCTAAGATTTTTTTTTGCTAACTTTAAGGAAAATGCTAAGTTCATGCTAGTCTTTATTGCTTGAGAATAACATGCTTGGCTTGGGGAGGTTTTGAAAATCAGTTTTTGATAGCCATCAAACATGCATTTTGACAAAGGGAAAATAACAAATATACAAGGCGATGGCACATAACATGAATAGGGATGCTAACTTTACCAATGGTCTAGACAAAGAAAGTGTAATCCATTTTGATAAGAAAGTGTTATGGATGCTAAAAATGACAATGATTCATGACAAGATGCAAGCTAATGTATAAAAATGCTTGAAATATGTTAGGCTAATGATTCATACATGGGTTAATCATAACAAAATGCATAGATATGGCATAAAATGCATGAACAAGAGCTATGAAAATAATGAGGATAAAATGAGGCATTTTGCACTTCAAAGGGGCAATAAGACATCCAAATCCTAAACTATCACAAACAAAGGCCACAATAATGCATGAAAATCCTAAGAGGGTGATGGAAACATGGAGAGCTCACTAAACTAATGAAGATGCTTTAAAATAGAAAATGCAAGTGATAAAGTAAGAAGTTATACCAACAAAACTTCAATTTTTAGCCAAATAGTTGGAGCAGTACAGATGGCTTAAATTTCCCTCTTTTCCTTGTTGTTAATAAGTGAAAAAAAAAAAGAAAAACAATGGGGTTTTGGTTTTGGTATGGATAAGGGTGATTTTCAGAATGTGTAGTGGTTGAGAGTGAATGTTTCGAGGCTGTTTTTGGGTGCTAAGTGAAAAGCTACGAGATTTTGTTTTCTTGATGTATGAATGTGTTTTTGGAAGCTAAAACAAGCTGGAATCTAACCTTTTTGTCAGCTGAGATATAAGTGGTCTATTTATACCAGCATTTTGGAGCCAATTTGGAGGTGTTTTTGGTCATTTCTCAAGGGGGACAAAGTGATGTCAGCTTGGTGACTATAGAGTGGCTATAGGGAGTAACTTGCTGCCAATGTGATGGACATAGGATGGCTGGTTTAAATGCTAAAATGATTTTCCTACAAATAAGGTGGCTGATGGTGATCTTAGTCAACAAACTAGGGAGGAGGGTGATCATGTGATATTGACCATTTTGATCTAATTTAAAGTTCAAAAAAAAATGTTTCGATTAGTTCAAAAGTCCAAATTCATAATCTGATATGGGTTTTGATCTTTTCTGATGCAAAGAAACGAGTTAAAATCGAGTTTTTGATTAATGGTGGATGAGTAAAAAATGCCTAGACCATGGAAAATGGCCTGTATGTATCGATTCATTACAAAATGTATCGATACATTTGGTTCGAAAACCTTAAGTGTATCGATACAATGAATATTGTCTCGATACAATGATCACTATATCGATACTATGAACATTGTATCAAAACATGTTGATACGTATCGATACATTTCTTTACAGAATACAGGTTTTAGTCTTGGCATGGCCTAGTATCGATACATGAGCTCTTGTATCAATACAGAAGCTCATGTATCGATACATTTACATGTTGTATTGATACAAATGGGGGCATTTCAAATTTTTGGCATGTTAGAGCATTGTATCAATGCATGAGAACCATGTATTGATACATTCGAGAAAAATTATGAATTTTCTCATATATTTTGTCGCCAGACACCTTGAACTATGTCCTCTGATGCCACATCTTTGCATTTACCCTTGGTATGATCCATAAGCCTTCTTGACTTTGTTGGGCTCCTTAAAATGCCACATCTTTGCATTTACCATGTATCCACATGTTTTGATCATCGCTCTTTTTTGTGTCCATGTTCCAGATTGCTAAAAAATTAGCTCGAACAAAATAAGGTATCTACAGAACCACTGACCCTTCTGACCATGTCTGAATATACCTATGAAAGATGGCCGGATATGAGAAAGATGAAAAGCTCCTCATCCATTGCTTCCAGCATAGCCTCATTGGGGCAGCAGCTTGGTGGTATATCAAGCTAGACAATGTGAAAATCCAATCATGGGCCAACTTGGCTAAGGCCTTTCTAAATCAAAACTAGCATGTGTTAGATTGGGCATCGGATCGACTTTCCCTAATGAATTTTGAGAAGAGATCCACTAGAAGTTTTAGGCAATATGCCCAAAGGTGGAGAAAGGAAGTAACCCTAGTCCAGCCTTCCCTTACAAAAAAAGAGATGATAGTCACTTTCATTCACACCTTACACGGTCCTTATTATGAGAAGCTCATAGGAAATGCCACTAAGAAATTCGTAGATTTAGTTCTTTCTAGAGAAATGATCGATGCCTTCATCAAGAGTGGTAGAATGTCCGCTGGGGAAACAGTTGGATCGAGTAAAAACCTATTATCGATAAAAAAAAGGAAAAAGAGGTCAATGCCATAAATTATGCTAGCCCATCTTAGCTAGGACAACATCAAGCACCTAACCCTTGCTACTCAAGAATGCCATGTTCTTACCCCATCACAATATCCCCGCAGCCAATTTATGCCACCACTGATAACCCATCATTTTTAATCCTATCAAACCCACCATAAAATTACCCTTCATAAGTTCACCAAAATACCAATTGAACAACCAATAATGTACCTAGCAATCGAGGTGCAAATCAACCAAGACAACATTTTGTTTCATCCCTATGACCTATAAAGAGCTTTACTAAACCCTGCTTCAAAATCATTTACTGGCCTTAATTTGTCCCAAAAAAGAAGCCACCATAATAGCAATGGTACAACCCTAATGCCCACTGTGAATACCATGCTGGGGTAGCGGGGCATGACATTGAAAACTTCATGTATTTCAAACGAAATGTGCAAAATCTAATCAACTCAAAAGTCTTGTAGTTCAGGAAGAACCAAGGACCAAATATTGCTTCCAATCCTTTACTAAACCACACTAAGCCAACTGTAAACATGATCGATACTAAGCCATAGAATTTATATATTTCCACCAAGATCTGATTTTGATAACAAGGCCATGATGGAAGCCCTTGCACTTTTCCTGTCCCTTTCATGTAATGTCAAGAAATGAAAACCTACCTGCCGTTGCCTAAAGGTAGGTAGGTGTCTTATTTTAGGGGCATTTTTATCAAACATTATCGATGAAATGACTTTTGCATATATCATTCCATAGTGTGTGCCTACATCACTTTTCAATCTTTTTGTCTCAATTACTCTTTTACCTCTATTCTTATTTGAATCCTCAGGTTCTGTGTGTGCCTTTTGCAATGTCTATATCTTTACCCTTTCAGGTGTCCTGACAATAGTGACATAGATGTGTCTAATGGGTCTTTGAAGATCGATTTTGAATAATCAATTTGCACTAGTGAAGTTGATTTTGAAAAAGGTTTCAAAGAAAGCTCCATACCACCAGACCTCTTACAGTTCAAGATCCTAGCATCATAATTTTACCCTTATCACCCAAAGATGAATGGGGTAGTCGAGGCAGCTAATAAAAACATTAAAAGAATAGTTGAGAAAATGGCCGTGACTTATAAAAATTGGCATGAAAAGCTATCCTTTGCACTTCATGCCTATCAGACCCCAGTTTAAACTTCCATGAGCACGACCCTATTCTCCCTTAGCTATAGGATGAAAGCTGTATTACCTATCGAAGTCGAAATCCCTTCTCTCAGAGTCTTGATGGAAACTAAACATGAAGAGGCTAAATAGGTCAAGAACAGATGTGACCAGTTCAACCTCATTGAGGAAAAATGCATGAATGCCATCTGCTATGGTCAAATGTATCAAAGACACATGATCCAAGCCCATGACAAAAAGATGTGCCCACGATAATTTCACCCTAGCGAATTGGTATTGAAAAAGATCCTTCTAATTCACAAAGATGCATGGGGTAAGTGACCCCCAATTGGGAAGGACCATATGTTGTAAAGCAAGCCTTCTAAGGAGAGGCCCTAGTCTTGTTAGAAATGGACGGCAATACCTTGCCCAACCCAGTCAACTTAGATTTTGTCAAGAAATATTACACATAAAGGGCAAAAACCTAAAAAGGCATCCTTCAAAAAAAAAAGAAAACAAAAAAAATCAAAAAAACCAAAAGAAAGAAGAAAAAAACAAAAAATAAAATAACCAAAAAAACCAAAAAAAAAAATAGAAGAGGGTCGAGATAAAAATTCGAAAAGGGCATTTGGGCAACCAACCCAACTACAGTTAAAACCATAAAGGCGACTTGAAAAGATCAATTTTGATGGGGTACGAATCGAGAGCACCTACAGGACAATGCAAAGATTAACTTATGCTAGGCACATTCATTGTTCAAAAAAGATCTTGAAAAGCACCTAAAGAACATCCATGTCATGATTGTTAGAGGCATCTTTCACCCAAAAGACCATCGTTTTGGCTACCCTATCACTTGTTTGTCAAAAAAATATATACCAAGTTATATCTCTTTGTTGTCATGAATAAATATTGCCTTGCTTCTTTTATCCCTGTACAATTCATATTACACTTGTCATTTAGTTGATAATGTTTGATAATCAACTAAAATAGGCATCAAGACATTTGATATTACAATGAAAGGAAAAGAAAAGTGTAGGGAACTCTGTTTATGCCCTAATCGTCAAAATCATGCACTTTTTATGTCTAAAAACCCACTCGGCATGACCATACACCAAACCATTTCTTGCTTTCACAAGCCACATCTTAAGAAGAAAAACCATTTTAGGCTGACCAAAAATCAACCCATGCATTCTATAAAATCCTATCAAAACCAAAGACATCCATCTAATTAGTCGAATAGTCTCCAAATTGTTGACAATGCCTTCTAATTATCAGAAAAGCAATTAAATCTCCCAAATTGGGAAATGCAAGAATCTAAATTCTTGAGAATAAATTTTTTTGTCGTATCCCTAGTGGAGCTAGGACAACTTGTGATCCCCAGTGAAATCAAGAAAATCTAATCCTTGGTTGAACCAGGCTGGATCACCATCCTTACGAGAGTCTGAATGATGTATAAGGAGAACTACAGCTATCTCCTGTATTAGACTACACATCATGCAATCATGATAGCATTCCATATCATGCACTAATATTACCATCATACATCATTATTTTTACAATATCTCTTTAAGCCAGGTTTACTGAACCTCCAAGGAATTCTTGGTATGAACTCTAAGCTTCGCAAACTAAGTGCCATTCAGGTAAGTCCTTTTTTTCTCATCATCTTATGTCAAAACCCTTTTTATCAAGCAACTACTGTCAAAGTGCCAGTGTCAAGAAATTGTTGTCTAGAAACTATCGTAAAAAACTTTTATTAAGAATAATCGTCAAAAGCTTTGTCAATAATTTTGTCAAGAACTAGTGCCAAAACCTTTTCATCAGAAAATTTTGTCATCAACTTCTGTTAAGAAAAACTTGTATTAAAAGTTTTATCAAAAACTTTGTTGTCATCTTTTTCAAAGCCCACGAGTCAGTGGCACCCATTTTAAAGCCCATAAGTCAGTGGCACTATTTTTAAAGCCTATAAGTTAGTGGCACCCTTTTGAAAGCCCATAATTCAGTGGCATTTTTTCCAAAAGTCCACAAGTCAGTGGCATCTTTTCAAAGCCCACACAAGCTGGCGGCACTCAAGTTAAAGCCTATAAAAGCTGGTGGCACCTAGTCTAAGGCAAAGTCCACACAAGCTAGTGGCACCCGAGTCAAAGCCTACATGAGCTGTTTGCACCCAAGTCTGAGTTAAAGCCCACACAAGCTAGCAGCACTCGAGTCAAACCCCATACAAGCTGGTGGCACCTAGTCTAAGTCAAAGCCCACACAAGCTTTTGGCACTCGAGTCAAAGCCCATATGAGCTGGTGGCACCCAAGTCTGAGTTAAAGCTGGCACAAGCTAGCGGTACCCAAGTCAAAGCCCACATAAACTGGTGATACCTAGTCTGAGTCAAAGCCCGGATAAGTTGGCACCACCTAAGTCAAAGCCTACATAAGCTGGTGGCACCAAGTCTAAGTCAAAGCCTACAAGTCAGTGGCACCCCTTAAGAGCCCACATAAGTTAGTGGCACCCAAGTTTAAGTCAAAGTCCACATAAGCTGGTGACACCTACATCAAAAAATCAATGTTATTCTACACTTTCCTATGGGGTTCAAACCTTAGAAAACCTAATACCCTAGTGTTTTGGGAGCGCCATTCCACCTCAAACAAAATAGTGTCTATTCATCTTTGCCCTATTCTTGATTCTCAGCAATGGTGGTACCCAAGTCAAAGCCCACATAAACTGGTGATACCTAGTCTGAGTCAAAGCCCGGATAAGTTGGCACCACCTAAGTCAAAGCCTACATAAGCTGGTGGCACCAAGTCTAAGTCAAAGCCTACAAGTCAGTGGCACCCCTTAAGAGCCCACATAAGTTAGTGGCACCCAAGTTTAAGTCAAAGTCCACATAAGCTGGTGACACCTACATCAAAAAATCAATGTTATTCTACACTTTCCTATGGGGTTCAAACCTTAGAAAACCTAATACCCTAGTGTTTTGGGAGCGCCATTCCACCTCAAACAAAATAGTGTCTATTCATCTTTGCCCTATTCTTGATTCTCAGCAATGGTCAAAGAGGGGTAGCTATAGACACCTTATTTTGTCTGGGCTAAATTTTTTTAGCAACCTGGGCCATAGACGTAAGAAGGGGCGAGGATCGCTATTTTCAAGAGGTTAAGAAGGCATATGGATCATATCAAAGGTAAATGCAAAGATGTGGCATCAAAGAATGTAGTTCAAAATGTTCAGGGATAAAAGATATGAGAAAATTCATAAATGTGCTTGAATGTATCGATACATGGTTCTTATGTATTGATACAATGCTTTAATGATCTAAAAATTTGAAATACCCCTATTTGTATCGATACAACATGTAAATGTATCGACACATAAGCTTATGTATCGATACAAGAGCTCATGTATCGATAATAGGCCATGCCAAGACCAAAACATGCATTCTGTAAATAAATGTATCGATACATATCATTGTATCGATACACTCAAGGTTTTTAGACCAAATGTATCAACATATTCTGCAATGTATTGATACATACTGGCCATTTTCCACAGTCCAGGCATTTTTGACTTATCCACTATTGATCAAAAATTCGATTTTAACTCGTTTCTTTGCATAAAAAAGATCAAAACCCATATCATATTATGAATTTGGACTTTTGAATTAATTAAAACATTTTTTGAGGTCTAAATTAGATCAAAAAGGTCAATGTCACATGACCACCTTACTCTTCTCTAGACTGTTGACTAAGATCACCATCAGCACCCTATTTGTTGGAAAATTATTTCAGCATTTAAACCAGCTACCCTATGTCCATCAAATTGGTAGCAAGTTGCTCCCTATAGCCACTCTATAGCCACCAAGCTGACATCACTTTGTCCACACTTGAGAAATAACCAAAAACACCTCTAAATTGGCTCTAAAATGCTAGTATAAATAAACCACTTCTATCTCAGCTAAAAAGGTTAGATTCCAACTCATTTTTAGCTTTAAAAAGACATTCCCACATCAAGAAAACTAAATCCCTAGCTCTTCACTCACCACCCAAAAAAATCCCTAAAACACTCATTCCCAACCATTACACATTCTAAAAATCACCCTCATCCATACCAAAACCAAAACCTTATTATTTCTCTCTTTTTTTTACTTATTAGCAACAAGGAAAAGAAGAAAATTCAAGCCATCTCTACTACTCCAATTATTTGGCCAAAAAGTGAATTTTGTTGGTATAACTTCTCACTTTATCACTTTCATTTTTTGTTTTTCAGCATCTTCATCATTTTAGTGAGTTCTCTATGTTTCCATCACTCTTTTAGGATTAGCATGCATTATTGTGGCTTTTAGTTGTGGTAGTTTAAGATTTGGATGCCTTAATGCCCCTTTGATGTGCAAAATGCCTCATTTCATCCTTATTAGTTTGATATCTCTTGCTCATGCATTTTATTCCATATCGATGCATCTTGTTATCCTTAATCCATGTATGAATCATTAGCCTAACACATTTCAAGCAAATTTATACATTAGCTTGCATGAATCATTGTTATTTTCAGCATCCATAACATTTTTTTGTCAAAATGCATTACACTTTTTTTGTCTAAACCATCGGTAAAGTTAGCATCCTAATTCATGTTATGTGCCATCCCCTTGTATGTTTGTTGTCTTTCCCTTGTCAAAATCCATGTTTGATGGCTATCAAAAATTAATTTTCAAAACCTCCCCAAGCCAATCATGTTAACCTCAACCAATGAGGACTAGCATGAACTTAGCATTTTCCTTAAAGTTAGCATAAAAATCTTATGGAAAATTAAGTTTTCCAGATTTGGAATATTGGTTAAACAAGCTTAAATCTTCTGATTTTTTAACAAAAATGGCCTTGCACTCGTTCCTAAAATGTTCATGCCTTGTTTTTAGTCAAAACCTTGAGTGGTATGATCAACGGGCTATATCATCATCTCAAACTACTCTGGGGTTGTGCAAATGAGTTCGTGATGCTCATGCCACTCTTTCCCTTCAGTTATGGATGTTCGAATGTTAATGACTCGAGTTTGGACCTATAAACATAAAGAAAATAAGAAATATCCCTTGTTTTGCTTTGTCCCCTACTGGCAGCACAATTGTTGCAAATTGAAAAATCTCTTTAAAATCCTAAACGATTTTTCATGAATTTTTTAATATTTTCCTCTCAAAATGTGTTGAATTATCTTTAAAATGATGTCTTATTACCCCTGATCATTTCGAATGAGAGAATTATGATTTTTCAAATTTAAATTATCCAAAACCTCTAAAATCGAAACATCTATTCTAGTTGGGCCGTTCAGTCCCATTAAATGATTTTTCCAAAATTTTCAAACATTTTTCCCAAAAGATTCATGAACTTCCCTTTTTAGAAAGGCATCACTTGCAATTTTTCAATACCGAATGAGTCTAAGGTGATTTTTCAAATTTTGACATGCCTTGTCCCTCATATGCTCTGCCAATAGCACAATCAATCCGAACTTAAAAATTTATTTCCCCAAAAATTGACCTTTTGGGATTTTGAGAATATTTTTTAGGTTAACCCTGGTCGAGTTACCTTTCTAATGGTATCTTGTCCACCCTCTAAAGCCTTCAAACCAATTTAGAATAAATTTGGGAAAGGATAGCGCGATGTTGTCCCCTATTCTTAGTTATGGTCAAAATTGAGTTGTTTTCTTGAATTTCATCTTAAGACATTTGATCATCTCTGTATCACCCTGATCAAACTCAAAAACATGCTTTGACCTCCCATAGGCTTGTATCAAGGCACAAACATATTTTACATCTTTACCATCCTCATTCACAATAATTTCTTTTGCCAAAAGTTGTCGAAATGCTCACACATTTCCTAGACCATAAAGTTGTGTCAACTTATATTTTCCAACTTGACTTCTCTAAAGAGTGTCAGACGTGTTACTTTTGGGGATACTTTAACCCTGACCTTCTGAGAGGATACTCCAACCCCGCTTTTTAAAATTATCGAGATTAAAAAATTTTCCTCTGTAAAAATGATTTGTCATCCACAGGGATACTTCAACCTTGACCTTTCGAGGGGATACTCTAACCCTCCTTTTCAAAATTGTCAAGATTTAAAAATCTTCCTTTGTCGAAAACTATTTGCCATTCGCGAGGATACTCTAACCCCACCTTGTTGAGGGGATACTCTAGCCCTATCTTTCAACTACAATTAATCTTTTTTTCTCCTTCTTGGACTTTCATGAATATGTCAAACAAACCTCATTTAATCAAGAAACCCAAATTTATCTAAAAAATTATCGATTCGATTATTCTTAAATAATCGATGCAAATTGCTAGATAAATTCTTATAGTCTATCCCTTTTCTTTATCATTGCATTGAATGATTCATGTTATGTTACTTCATTTATTGCCTTACTAACATGATTTATTTGTGATGATTATTTGCATTCATGTTTTCCAATCATTTCAAATAAAATGTAATATTTCGCGTAGGTATCTCTCCAGTACCCAAAGTGACATATTCCATTTTTCAAAGTAAAAATCAGAGGTCATTTTATTTAAAATCTCTATATTCCCCATCTCTTTGGGACGTGTATGAGATTAAATCTTTTTCACCAAAACCCAGATTTGTATTTCTACAAGATTCATGCATTAAAAGAGGGTTATATCGAAACAGTGATGAGAAAAGATTGAAAGAATCAAAACTAAGATAAGACATAGCTAGTAAGGTACCGATTTTGGACGTCACAAAGAGGTTTGTACCTCATCACGCGTAACCAACTCTTGAACCCAAACAGCGAATCTTTGCACTATGTAGATCACAGGATCGATGTTTTGAGTTTTGTAACTTAAAACATAGGTGTCAATGGCATCCGGTCATGCCTAGCCCAAAATGATCAATGGTGACTCCAAGCGTTGGCCATTTCATGAGGGTCATCCAAGTTCAATAAGATGAGCGATTCATCTTATGGTCCCCCTCACTGTGTCATAAGTGAAGAATCTATACTTTTTTATTCTCATCACATTGTGGAGGAAAAGTCTCGATCAAGAAGACATTCCAAGTCAAAAAAATATTTTAAGTTGTACGCCCCCATAGATCCGCGAAGATCCAACCTGGGGTACATTGCGAGTGTTACAAGTATCCAAGTTTGTCCCAATGAGCAAAACATGTTGCTGTGCCCATAAGAAAAAGAATGGAGATTGTTACAAGTGTCCAAGTTTCTCTTATTTCACTGATGAACATCAACTATAAGGACAATGGTGGAAAGAAAAGCTTTTCTTGCAAATTCAAAGCATCAAATCGTGTATCCCAATGTGGAGAACATGATTGTAGTACCGATTAACAAAAAGAGTTGAGATTATCATGAGTATCTAAGTTTGTCTCATTTCACCAATAAACTTTGATTATAGAGAAAATGGTGGAAAGAAAAGCCTTTATTGCAAATCAAAAGCATCAATATCATGTATCCTAATGTTGAGAACATGCTTGTAGTGCCCAATCACAAAATAAATAGAGATTATTACAAGAATCAAAGTTTATCTCATTTCACGGATGAATTTTGATTATAAGGAAAATGGAGGAAAGAAAAGCTTTTCTTGCAAATCCAAAGCATCAATATCGTGTATCCTAATGTGGAGAACATGATTGTTGTCCCCATTAACAAAAAGAATCGAGATTGTTATGAGTGTCCAAGTTTGTCTCATTTCACAGATGAACTTTGATTATTTGGAAAATGGTGAAAAGAAAACCTTTTCTTGTCAAACAAAAGCATCAATATCATGCATCCCAATGAGGTTAACATGATTGTGGTGCCCAATAACAAAAAAATGGAGATTATTACGAGTATCCAAGTTTGTCTCATTTCACAAATGAACATTAATTTTAAAGAAAATGATGAAAGAAAAGCTTTTCTTACAAATCCAAAGCATCAATATCATGTATCCCAATGTGGAGAACATGATTGTTGTCCCCATTAACAAAAAGAATCAAGATTGTTACGAGTATCCAAGTTTGTCTCATTTCATAGATGAACGTTGATTATAAGGAAAATGGTGGAAAGAAAAGCTTTTCTTGCAATTCCAAAGCATCAATATCATTATCCCAATGTGGAGAACATGATTGTAGTGCCCAATCACAAAAAAAATATAGATTATTATGAAAATCCAAGTTTGACACATTTGATGGACAAACATTAATTATAAGGAAAATGGTGGAAAGAAAAAACTTTTCTTGCAAATTTAAAGCATTAATAACATGTGTCCTAATGAGCAATACATGTGGCAGTGCCTATAGCAAAAAAAAAAAATGGAGCTTATTATAAGTATCCAAGTTTATCTCAATTCATTGATGAACATTAACTATAAGGAAAATAGTGGAAAGAAAGACTTTTCTTCCAAATCGAAAGCATCAATATCGTGTATCCCAATCTAGAGAACATGATTGTAGTGCCCATTAGCAAAAAGAATTGGGATTATTATGAGTATTCAAGTTTGTCTTATTTCATATATAAACTTTGATTATAGAGAAAATGGTGGAAAGAAAAGCCTTTCTTGCAAATCAAAAGCATCAATATCATGTATCCCAATGTGGAGAACATGGTTGTAGTTCCCAATCACAAAAGAAATGGAGATTATTTACAAGAATCCAAGTTTATCTCATTTCACAGCTGAATTTTGATTATATGGAAAATGGTGGAAAGAAAAGCTTTTCCTGCAAATCCAAAGCATCAATATCATGTATCCCAATAGTGCCTCTAACAAAAAGAATGGAGATTATTATGAGAATCCAAGTTTGACTCATTCATGGATAAGCTTTGATTATAAGGAAAATGGTGGAAAGAAAAGCTTTTCTTGCAAACCCAAAGATCAATATTGTGTATTCCAATGTGGGGAACATGATTATAGTGCCCAATCACAAAAAGAATAGAGATTATTATGAGAATCCAAGTTTGACTCATTTCACAGATTTACTTTAATTATAAGGGAAATGGTGGAAAGAAAACCTTTCCTTGCCAAACCAATGCATCAATATCGTGTATCCCAATGAGGATAACATGATTGTAGTGCCCAATAACAAAAAAAATAAAGATTATTACGGGCATCCAAGTTTGTCTTATTTCATGGATGAACAATAATTTTAAGGAAAATGGTGGAAAGAAAAGTTTTTCTTGCAAATCCAAAGCATCATTACAGTGTATCACAATATGGAGAACATGATTGTTGTCCCCATTAACAAAAAGAATCGAGATTGTTATAAGTGTCGAAGTTTATCTCATTTCACGAATAAACGTTTATTGTAAGGAAAATGGTGGAATCAAAAAGCTTTTCTTGTAAATCCGCAGCATCAATATCGTGCATCCCAATGTGAAGAACATATTCTAGTGCCCAATCACAAAACAATGTAGATTATTACGAGAATCCATGGTTGACTCATTTGATGGACAATTATTAATTATAAGGAAAATGGTAGAATGAAAAAGCTTTTCTTGCAAATCCAAAACATCAATATCGTATGTCCCAATGAGCAAAACATGTTGCGGTGCCCAAAACAAAAAGAATAGAGATTGTTACGAGCATCCAAGTTTGTCTCATTTCATTGATGAACATTAACTATAAGGAAAATAGAGGAAAAAAAAGCTTTCCTAGCAAATCCAAAGCATCAATATCGTGTGTCCCAATGTGAAAAATAGGATTGTAGTGCCCATTAACAAAAAGAATCGAGATTATTATGAGTATCCAAGCTTGTCTCATTTTATGGATAAACTTTGATTATAGGGAAACTGGTGGAAAGAAAAGCCTTTCTTGCAAATCAAAAGCATCAATATCATGTATCCCAATGTGCAAAACATGGTTGTAGTGCCCAACCATAAAAAAAATAGAGATTATTACAAGAATCCAAGTTTATTCATTTCGTGGACAAATTTTGATTATAAGGAAAATATGGAAAGAAAAACTTTTCCTGCAAATCTAAACTATCAATATCGTGTACCCAATGTGGAGAACATGATTATAGTGCCACTAACAAAAAGAACGGTGATTATTATCAGAATCCAAGTTTGACATATTTCATGGATGAACCTTGATTATAAGGAAAATGGTGGAAAGAAAAGCTTTTCTTGCAAATCCAAAGCATCAATATGGTGTATCCCAATATGGAGAACATGATTTTTGTCCCCATTAACAAAAAGAATCAAGATTGTTATGACTATTCAAGTTTATCTCACCACAAATGGGCATTGATTGTAAAGAAAATGGTGGAATGAAAAGCTTTTCTTGTAAATCCGAAGCATCAATATCATGCATCCCAATGTAGAGAACATGATTCTAGTGCCCACTAAAAAATGCAGATTATTACAAGAATCCATAGTTGACTCATTTGATGGATAATTATTAATTATAAGGAAAATGGTAGAATGGAAAAGCTTTTCTTGCAAATCCAAAGCATAGATATCATGTGTCCTAATGAGCAAAACATGTTGCGGTGCCCAAAGCAAAAAGAATAAAGACTATTACGAGCATCCAAGTTTGTCTCATTTCATTGATGAACATTTAATATAAGGAAAATGGCAGAAAGAAAAGCTTTTCTAGCAAATCCAAAGCATCAATATCGTGTGTCCCAATATGGAAAACATGATTGTAGTGCCCATTAACAAAAAGAATCAAGATTATTATGAGTATCCAAGTTTATCTCAAATTTCATGGATAAACTTTGATTATAGGGAAACTGGTGGAAAGAAAAGCCTTTCTTGCAAATCAAAAGCATCAACATCATGTATCCCAATGTGTAGAATATGGTTGTAGTGCCCAACCACAAAAGAAATAAAGATTATTACAAGAATCCAAGTTTATTCATTTCATGGATAAATTTTGATTATAAAGAAAATAGCAAAAAGAAAAGTTTTTCCTGCAAATCCAAAGTATCAATATTATACATCCCCATGTGGAGAACACGATTGTAGTGCCACTAACAAAAAGAATGGTAATCATTTTAGAATTCAAGTTTGACATATTTCACGGATGAACCTTGATTATAAGGAAAATGGTGGAAAGAAAAGCTTTTCTTTGAAATCCAAAGCATCAATATCGTGTATCCCAAAATGGAGAACATGATTATACTGCCTAATCACAAAAAAAATGGAGATTATTATGAGAATCCAAGTTCGACTCATTTAATGCATGAACTTTCATTGTAAGGAAAATAGTGGAAAGAAAACCTTTTCTTGCCAAACCAAAGCATTAATATCATGTATCCCAATGAGGAAAACATGATTGTAGTCCCCAATAACAAGAAATTAGAGATTATTACGAGTATCTAAGCTTATCTCATATTATGGATGAACATTAATTATAAGGAAAATGATGGAAAGAAAAGCTTTTCTTGCAAATCCAAAGCATCAATATCGCGTATCCCAATAAGGAGAACATGATTGTGTGCCCAATCACAAAAACAATGGAGATTTTATGAGAATCTAAGTTCCATTCATTTGATGCGTGAACTTTTATTATAAGGAAAATAGTGGAAAGAAAACATTTTCTTGCGAAACCAAAGCAACAATATTGTGTATCCCAATGAGGAGAACATGATTGTTGTCCCCAATAACAGAAAAATAGAGATTATTACGAGTATCCAAGCTTATCTTATATCACTGATGAACATTAATTATAAGGAAAATGGTGGAAAGAAAAGCTTTTTCTGCAAATCCAAAACATTAATATCATGTATCCTAATGTGAAAAACATGATTATAGTCCCATTAATAAAAAGAATGGAGATTATTTTAAGAATCCAAGTTTGACTCATTTTGTAGATGACCTTTGATTATAAGGAAAATGGTGTAATGAAAAGCTTTTCTTGCAAATGCAAAGCATTAATATCATGCACCCAATGTAGGGAACATGATTGCAGTGCCCAATCACAAAACGAATGGAGATTATTATGAGAATCCAAGTTTAACTTATTTGATGCATGAGTTTTCATTGTAAGGAAAATAGTAGAAAAAAAACCTTTTCTCCCCAAACCAAAGCACCAATATCGTATATCCCAATAAAGAGAACATGATTGTAGTCCCAAATAACAAAAAAAAATGAAGATTATTATAAGTATCCAAGCTTACATCATATCATGGATAAACATTAATTGTTAGGAAAATGGTGGAAAAAATGCTTTTCCTGCAAATCCAAAGCATCAATATCGTGTATCCCAATGAAGAGAACATGATTGTAGTGCCCAATCACAAAAAGAATGGAGATTGTTATGAGAATCCACGTTTTTCACTGATGAACTTTAATAATGAGGATAGTGTTGGAAAAAAAAGCTTTTCCGGGCAAATCAAAGCATGTATCCCAATGAGGTGAACATAATTGTAGTTCAAAATAATGAAAAGAACAGAGATTATTACAAGCACCCAAGTTTGTCTTATTTCATAGATAAATAGTACTTACACAAAAAATGGTGGAAAGAATAGCTTTTCTTAGAAATCCAAAGCATTAATATCGTGCATCCAAATATGGAGAACGTGATTATAGTGCCATAACAAAAAGAATGGAGATTATTATGAGAATCTAAGTTTGACTAATTTCATGGATAAACTTCAATTATAAGGATAATGGTGGAAAGAAAAGCTTTTCTTGCAAATCCAAAGATCAATATCATGTATTCCAGTGCGGGGAACATAATTGTAGTGCCTAATCACAAAAGAATGGAGATTATTATGATAATCTAAGTTTGACTCATTTCACGGATTAACTTTAATTATAAGGAAAATGGTGGAAAGAAAACCTTTTCTTGCCAAACCAAAGCATCAATATCGTGTATCCCAATAAGGATAACACGATTGTAGTTCCCAATAACAAAAAAATAGAGATTATTATGAGCATTCAAGTTTGTCTCATTTCATAGATGAACATTAATTTTAAGGAAAATGGTGGAAAGAAAAGCTTTTCTTGCAAATCCAAAGCATCAATATGGTGTATCCCAATGTGTAGAACATGATTGTTGTCCACATTAACAAAAAGAATCGAGATTGTTATGAGTATCCAAGTTTGTCTCATTTCACGGATGAACATTGATTATAAGGAAAAGGATGGAATAAAAAGCTTTTCTTGCAAATCTGAAGCATCAATATCATGCATCGCAATGTGGATAAAATGGCTGTAGTGCCTAATCACAAAAAGAATGTAGATTATTATGAGAATCCATGTTTGACCATTTGATGGACAATCATTAATTATAAGGAAAGTGGTGGAAAGAAAAAACTTTTCTTGTAAATTCAAAACATCAATATGGTGCGTCACGATGAGCCAAACATGTTGCGGTGCCCATAATGAAAAGAATGTAGACTATTAAGAGCATCCAAGTTTGTCTCATTTCATTGATGAACATTAACTATAAGGAAATGGTGGAAAGAAAAGCTTTTCTTGCAAATCGTGTGTCCGAATATGGACAACATGATTGTAGTGCCCGTTAACAAAAAGAATCCAGATTATTATAAGTATCCAAGTTTGTCTCATTTCATGGATAAACTTTGATTATAGGGAAAATGGTGGAAAGAAAAGCCTTTCTTGCAAATCAAAAGCATCGATATCATGTATCCCAATGTGGAGAAAATGGTTGTAGTGCCCAATCACAAAAGAAATAGAGATTACTGCAAGAATCCAAGTTTATCTCATTTCATGGATAAATTTTGATTATAAGGAAAATAGCGAAAAGAAAAGCTTTTCCTACAAATCCAAAGTATCAATATCATGTATCCCAATCTGGAGAACATGATTGTAGTGCCACTAAGAAAAAGAATGGTGATCATTATCAGAATCCAAGTTTGACTTATTTCACGAATGAACTTTGATTATAAGGAAAATGGTGGAAACAAAAGCTTTCCTTTGAAATCCAAAGCATCAATATCATGTATCCCAATGTGGAGAACATTATTGTAGTGCCCAATCATAAAAAGAATGGAGATTATTATTAGAATCCAAGTTTGACTCATTTCACAGTTAAACTTTGATTATACAAAAAATGGTGAAAAGAAAAGCTTTTCTTACAAATCCAAAGCATCAATTTCCTGTATCCTAATGTGGAGGACATGATTGTAGTGCCCAATCACAAAAAGAATATTGAATATTATGACAATCTAAATGTGACTCATTTGATGGACAAACTTTAATATAAGGAAAATGGTGGAAATAAAAGCGTTTCTTGCAAATCCAAAGCATCAATATCATGTATCCCAATATGGAGAACATGATTGTAGCACCATTGCAAAAAAGAATAGAGATTATTATGACTATCCAAGTTTGTCTCATGGCACGGATAAACTTTAATAATAAGGAAAATGGTGGAAGGAAAAGCTTTTCTTGCAAATCCAAAGCATCAATATCGTGTATTCCAATGTGGAGAACATAATTGTAGTGCCACTAACAAAAAGAATGGAGATTATTATGAGAATCCAAGTTTTACTCATTTCGCAAATGAGCTTTGATTACAAGGAAACTAGTGGAATGAAAAGTTTTTCTTGCAAATCCAAGGCATCAATATCGTGCATCCCAATGTGGAGAACATGATTGTAGTGCCCAATCACAAAAAGAATATAGAATATTATGACAATCCAAGTTTGACTCATTTGATAGACAAACTTTAATTATAACAAAAATGGTGGAAAAAAAAACCTTTTCTTGCAAATCCAAAGCATCAATATTGCGTATTCCAATCTGAAGAACATGATTGTAGCATGAAAGCAAAAAAGAATGGAGATTATTTTGACTATCCAAGTTTCTCTCACTACACGGATAAACTTTAATAATAAGGAAAATGGTGGAAGGAAAGGCTTTTCTTACAAATCCAAAGCATCAATATTATGTATTCAAATATGGAGAACATGGTTGTAGTGCCAGTAACAAAAGGAATGGAAATTATTATCAGAATCCAAGTTTTACTTATTTCACAGATGAATGAGTGGTCCCAATCATAAAAAGAATGTATATTATTGTGAGAATCCAAGTTCGACTCATTTCACCATTTTCCTTATAATGAAAGTTTATCTGCAAAATGAGTAAAACTTGGATTCCCATAATAATCTCCATTCTTTTTGTTAGTGGCACTACAATCATGTTCTCCATATTGGGACACATGATATTGATGCCTTGGGTTTGCATAAAAAGTTTTTCTTCCCACCATTTTTCGTATTGTTAAAGTTCATCCGTGAAATGAGACAAATTTGGATGCTCGCCAAGTTTTACTCATTTCACAGATGAACTTTGATTATAAGGAAAATGGTGGAAAGAAACGATTTTCTTGCAAATCCAAAGCATTAATGTCGTGTATCCCAATGTGAAGAACATGATTGTAGTGCCCAATCACAAAAGAATGGAGATTATTATGAGAATCCAAGTTTGACTTATTTCAGGGATGAACTTTGATTATAAGGAAAATGGTGGAAAGAAAACCTGCTCTTGCCTGACCATAACATCATTATCATTTATCCCAATGAGGAAAACATTATTGTAGTGCCTAATAACAAAAAAAAATAGAGATTATTATGAGTATCCAAGTTTGTCTCATTTTATGAATGAACAATAATTTTAAGGAAAATGGTGGAAGAAAAAGCTTTTTTTGTAAATCCAAAGCAACAAAATCGTGTATCCCAATGAGGAGAATATGATTCTAGTCCTACTTAATAAAAAGAATCAAGATTGTTATGAATATCTAAGTTTGTCTCATTTGAACGTTGATTACAAGGAAAATGGTGGAAATAAGAGCTTTTCTAGCAAATTAAAAGCATCAATATAATGTATCCCAATGTGGAGAACATGGTTGTAGTGCCCAATCACAAAAGAAATAGAGATTATTAAAACAATCCATGTTTGTCTCATTTCACAGATGAATTTTGATTATAAGGAAAAACGTTGGAAGAAAAGCTTTTTTTGCTAATCCAAAGCGTTAATATCATGTATCCCAATAAGGAGAACATGATTGTAGTGCCATAACATAAAGAATGGAGAATATTATGAGTATCCAAGTTTGTCTGATTTCATGGATAAACTTTAATAATAACAAAAATAGTGGAAAGAAAAGCTTTTATTGCAAATCCAACGCATCAATATTGTGTATCCCAATATGCGGAGCATGATTGTAGTGCCACCAACAAAAAGAATGGAGATTCTTATGAGAATCCAAGCTTGACTCATTTCACAGATAAACTTTGATTATAAGAAAAATGGTGAAAAAAAAGATTTTCTTGCAAATCCGAAGCATCAATGTCATGTATCCCAATGTGGAGAACATGATTGTAGTGCCCAATCACAAAAAGAATAGATATTATTACGAGAATACAAGTTCGACTCATTTGGTGGGTAAAATTTTGATCAAAAGGAAAATGGTGGAGAAAAAACCTTTTCTTGCCAAACCAAAGCATCAATATCATGTATACCAATGAGGAGAACATGATTGTAGTGCCTAATAACAAAAAATAGAGATTATTACGAGTATCCAAGCTTATCTCATATCATGGATGAACATTAATTATAAGGAAAATGGTGGAAAGAAAAGCTTTTCTTCGCAAATCAAAGCATCAGTATCATGTATCCTAATGAGGTGAACATACTTGTAATGCCTAATAACAAAATGAATGGAGATTATTTTGAGTATCAAGCTTGTCTCATTTCATAGATAAACATTAATTACAAGAAAAATGGTGGAAAGAAAGGCTTTTCTTGCAAATCCAAAGCTTCAATATTGCATACCCAACATGGGGAACATGATTATAGTGCCCAATTGCAAAAAGGATGGAGATTATTATGAGAATCCAAGTTTGACTTATTTTATGGATGAACTTTGATTATAAAGAAAATGGTTGAAAGAAAACCTTTTATTGCCAAACTAAAGCATCAATATCGTGTATCCTAATAAGGGGAATATGATTATAGCGCCAAATAAAAAAATGGTGATTATTATGAGTAACGAAGTCCATCTCATTTCATGGATGAACATTAATTACAAGGAAAAAGGTGGAAAGAAAGGCTTTCTTTGCAAATCCAAAGCATCAATATCATCTATCCCAATGTGGAAAACATGATTGTAGTGCCTTATCGTAAAAAGAATGGAGATTTTTATGAGAATCCAAGTTTGACCCATTTCAGGGATGAACTTTGATTATAAGGAAAATGGTGAAAAGAAAACCTTTTCTTGCCAAACCAAAGCATCAATGTCATGTATCCCAATGAGGAAAACATTATTTTAGTGCCCAATAACAAAAAATGGAGATTATTATTAGTTTTCAAGTTTGCCTCATTTTACAAATGAACATTAATTTTAAGGAAAATGGTGGAAGAAAACTTTTCTTGCAAATCCAAAGCATCAATATCGTGTATCCCAATGTGGAGAACATGATTCTAGTCCCAATTAACGAAACAAATCGAGATTGTTATGAGTATCCAAGTTTGTCTTGTTTCATGGATGAACTTTAATTATAAGGAAAATGGCGGAAGGAAAAGCTTTTCTTGCAAATTGAAAGCATCAATATCATGTATCCCAATATGGAGAACATGATTATAGTGCCCAATCACAAAAAAAGAGATTATTATGAGAATCTAAGTTTGTCTCATTTTATAGATGAATTTGATTATAAGGAAAATGGTGGAAAGAAAAGCTTTTCATGCAAATCCAAAGCATCAATACTGTGTATCCCAATATGGAGAACATGATTGTAGTGCTACAAACAAAAAGAATGGAAATTACTATGAGAATCTAAGTTTGGTTCATTTCACGGTTGAACTTTGATTATACGGGAAATAGAGGAAAGAAAAGCTTTTCTTGCAAATCCAAAGCATTAATATCATGTATCGCAATCTAGAGAACATGATTGTAGTGCTTAATAATAAAAAGAATAGAGATTATTATGAGAATCCATGTTTAACCTATTTTAGGGATAAACTTTGATTATAAGGAAAATGGTTGAAGGAAAACCTTCTCTTGCTAAACCAAAGCATATATATCATGTATCCCAATCGCGAAAACATTATTATAGTGCCCAATAACAAAACAATGGAGATTATTATGAGTATCCAAGTTTGCCTTATTTTATAAATGAATATTAATTTTAAGGAAAATGGTGGAAGGAAAAGCTTTTCTTGCAAATCCAAAAAGTCAATATTGTGTATCCCAATATGGAGAACATGATTCTAGTCCCAATTAACAAAAAGAATAGAGATTGTTATGAGTATCCAAGTTTGTCTCATTTCATGGATGAACTTTTATTATAAGAAAAATGGCGGAAAGAAAAGCTTTTCTTACAAATCAAAAGCATCTATATAATGTATCCCAATATGGAGAACGTGGCTGTTGTGCCCAATCATAAAAGAAATGGAGATTATTACGAGAATCCATGTTTGTTTTATTTTACAAATGAATTTTGATTATAAGGAAAATGGTGAAAAGAAAAGCTTTTCTTGCAAATCCAAAGCATCAATATTGTGTCTCCCAATGAGGAGAACCTGATTGTAGCACCATAGCAAAAAGATTGGAGAATACTATGAGTATCCAAGTTTGTCTTATTTTATGGGTGAACTTTAATAATAAGGAAAATGGTGGAAAGAATAGCTTTTCCTGCAATTCCAAAGCATCAATATTGTGTATCCCAATGTGGAAAACATGATTGTAGTGCCACTCACAAAAAGAATGAAGATTATTATGAGAATCCAAGTTTGACTTATTTCATGAATGAACTTTGATTATAAGGAAAATGGTGGAAAGAAAAGATTTTCTGGCAAATCCAAGGCATTAATATCGTGTATCCTAATGTGGGGAACATGATTGTAGTGCCCAATCACAAAAAAATTAGAGATTATTATAAGAATCCAAGTTCGACTCATTTTATGGATGAACTTTGATTGTAAGGAAAATGGTGGAAAAAATTGTTGCAAATCTAAAAGATCAATATCATGTATCCCGATGTGGAGAATACGGTTGTAGTGCCTAATCGAAAAAAGAATGGAGATTATTATGAGAATCTATATTTAACTCATTTCAAGGATGAACTTTAATAATAAGGAAATGGTGAAAAGAGAAGCATTTCTTGGCAAATCAAAGCATAAATATCATTTATCCGCAAGAGGTGAATGTGACTGTAGTGCCTAATAACAAAAAGAATAGAGATTATTATGAGTATCCAAGTTTGCCTCATTTCACAGATAAATATTAGTTACAAGAAAATGGTGGAAAGAAAGGCTTTTCTTCCAAATCCAAAGCATTAATATCGTGTATCCCAATATGGAGAACATGATTGTAGTCCCCATTAACAAAAAGACTAGAGATTATTATGAGTGTCTAAGTTTGTCTTATTTCAGTGATGAACATTATCTAAAAGAAAAATTGTGGAAAGCAAAGCTTTTCTTACAAATTCAAGGTATCAATATCATGTATCCCAAAGTGGAGATCATAATTATTGTGGCCATTAACAAAAGGAATCAAGATTATTATGAGTAACTAAGTTTATCTCATTTCATGGATGAACTTTGACTATAGCGAAAATGGTGCAAAGAAAAGGCTTTCTTGCAAATCAAAAGCATCAATATGTGCCCAATCACAAAAGAAAACGAGATTATTATGAGAATCCAAGTTTGTCTCATTTCATGGATGAATTTTGATTATAAGGAAAATGGTGGAAAAAAAGCCTTTTCTTGTAAAACCAAAGCATCAATATCGTGTATCCCAATGTGGAAAACATGATTGCAGTGCCATTAACAAAAAGAATGGAGATTATTATGAGAATCCAAGTTTGGATCATTTTATGGTTAAACTTTGATTATACGAAAAATGGTGAAAAGAAAAGCTTTTCTTGCTAGTCCAAAGCATAAATATCATGTATCCTAATGTGGAGAACATGATTGTAGTGCCTAATCACAAAAAGAATGGAGATGATTATGAGAATCCAAGTTTGACTCATTCTAGGGATGAACTTTGATTATAAAGAAAATGATGGAAAGAAAACCTTTTCTTGCCAAACCAAAGCATCAATATCATGTATCCCAAAGAGAAAAACATGATTGTAGTGCCCAATAAAAAAAAATAGAGATTATTACGAGTATCCAACTTTGTCTCATTTCATGGATAAACATTAATTATAAGGAAAATAAAGGAAAGAAAAGTCTTCTTGCAAATCCAAAACATCAATATCGTGTATCCCAATATGGAGAACATGCTTGTAGTGCCAAGAACAAATAGAATGGACATTATAATAAGTATCTATGTTTGCCTCATTTCACGGATGAACTTTAATAATAAGGAAAATGGTAGAAAGAAAAGCTTTTCTTGCCAAATCAAAGCATTAATATTGTGTATCCCATTGAGGTGAACATGATTGTAGTGCCCATAACAAAAAGTATGGAGATTATTATGAGAATCCAAGTTTGACTCATTTCACGGATGAACTTTGATTATAAGGAAAATGGTGGAAAGGAAAGCTTTTCTTGCAAATCGAAGGCATCGATATTGTGTATCGCAATGTGGAGAGCATGGTTGTAGTGCCTAATCACAAGAAGAATGAAGATTTTATGAGAATCCAAGTTTGACTTATTTCACTGATGAACTTTGATTATAAGGAAAATGGTGAAAAGAAAAGCTTTTCTTGCAAATAAAAAGCATCAATGTCGTGTATCATAATGAGGAGACCATGATTGTAGAGCCTAACAACAAAAAAATGGAGATTGTTATGAGTATCTAAGCTTGTCTCATTTCACAGATAAACACTAATTTTAAGGAAAATGGTGGAAAGAAAAGCTTTTCTTACAATTCCAAAGCATCAATATCATGTATGCCAGTATGGAGAACATAACTGTAGTGCCAATGACAAAGGGAATGGAGATTCTAATGAGTATCAAAGTTTGTCTCATTTCATGGAAAAACTTTAATCATAAGGAAAATGGTGGAAAGAAAAGCTTTTCCTGCCAAATCAAAGCATCAATATCGTCTATCCCAATGAGATGAACAAGATTGTAGTGCCCATAGCTAAAAGTACGAAGATTATTATGAGAATCCAAGTTTGATTCATTTCACGGATGACCTTTAATTATAATGAAAATGGTGGAAAGAAATGCTTTTCTTGCAAATCCAAAGCATCAATATCGCGTATCCTAATGTGAAAAACATGACTGTAGAGCCCAATCACAAAAAGAATGGAGATTATTCTGAGAATCTAAGTTGGACTCATTTCACGTATGAACCTTGATTGTAAGGAAAATGGTGAAAAGAAAACCTTTTCTTACAAAACCAAAGCATCAATATCGTGCATCCTAATGAGAAGACCATGATTGTGGTTCCCAATAACAATGAAAATGGAGATTTTTATGAGTATCCAAGTTTGTCTCATTTCACAGATGAACATTAATTATAAGGAAAATGGTCAAAGGAAAAGCTTTTCTTGCAAATCCAAGTCATCAATATCATGCATCCCACTGTGGAGAACTTGATTATAGTTCCGAATAATAATGAAAATGGAGATTTTTATGAGAATCTAGGTTTGTCTCATTTCATAGTTGAACATTAATTATAACGAAAATGGTGGAAAGAAAAGCTTTTCTTGCAAATCCAAAGCTTCAATATCGTGTATCCCAACATGGAGAACATGATTGTAGTGCCAATAGCAAAAAGAATGGACATTATAATGAGCATCCAAGTTTATCCCATTTTGTAAAAGAACATTAATTATAAGGAAAATGGTGGAATGAAAAGCTTTTCTTGCCAAGCCAAAATATCAATATCGTGTATCCCTATGTGGAGAACATTATTTTAGTGCCCAATCACAAAAGGAATAGAGATTATTATAAGAATCCAAGTTTGACTCATTCCGTAAATGAACTTTGATTATAAGGAAATGGTGGAAAAAAAACCTTTTCTTCCTAAACCAAAGCATCAATATCATGTATCCCAATGAAGAGACCATGATTATAGTGCCAAATAATAAAAAAAATATAGATTATTACGAGTATCCAAGTTTGTCTCATTTCATGAATGAACATTAATTATAAGGAAAATGCTAGAAAGAAAAGCATTTGTTACAAACCCAAAGCATCAATATCGTGTATCATAATGTGGAGAACATGATTGTAGTGCCAATAACAAGAAGAACGAAGATTATAATAAGTATCCAAGTTTGTCTCATTTCGCGGATGAATTTTAATTATAAGGAGAATGGTGGAAAGAAAAGCTTTTCTTGCCAAATCAAAGCATCAATATCATGTATCCCAATGACGTGAACATGATTGTAATGCCAAATCATAAAAAGAACGAAGATTATTTTGAGAATCCTAGTTTAACTCATTTCATGAATGAACATTGATTATAAGGAGAATGGCGTAAGGAAAAGCTTTTCTTGCAAATCTAAAGCATCAATATCGTGTATCCCAATGTGGAGAACATGATTGTAGTGCCAAATCACAAAAGGAATGGAGATTATTATAAGAATCCAAGTTTAACTCATTTCACAGATGAACTTTGATTATAAGGAAAATAGTGGAAAGAAGAGCTTTTTTTTCCAAATCAAAGCATTAATATCGTGTATCCCAATGAGGTGAACACGATTGTAGTGCCAAATCACAAAAAGAATAGAGATTATTGTAAGAATCGAAGTTTGACTTATTTCACAAATAAACTTTCATTATATGGAAAATGGTGTAAGGAAAACCTTTTCTTGCAAATCTTAAGCATCAACATCATGTGTCCCAATATGGAGAACATGATTGTAGTGGCAAATCACACAAAGAATGGAGATTATTATGAGAATCCAAGTTTGACTCATTTCACAAATGAACTTTGATTTTAAGAAAAATTGGTGGGAAGAAAGCTTTTCTTGCAAATCGAAAGCATCAATACCATGATCCCAATATGGAGAACATGATTGTAGTGCTAATAGCAAAAAGAATGGAGATTATAATGGGTATATAAGCTTGCCTCATTTCATGGATGAACTTTAATTATAAAGAAAATGGTGGAAAGAAAAGATTTTCTTGCCAAACCCAAGCATCAATATTGTGTATCCCAATGTGGAGAACATGATTGCAGTGCCACTAACAAAAAGAATGAAGATTATTACAAGTATCCGAGTTTATATCACTTCATGGATGAACTTTGATTATAAGGAAAACGGTGGAAAGAAATGTTTTTCTTGCAAATCCAGAGCATCAATATCATGTATCCCACTGTGGAGAACATGATTGTAGTGTTAATAGCAAAAAGAATGAAGATTATAATGAGCATCCAAGTTTGTTCGATTTCACGGATTAACATTAATTATAAGAAAAAAGGTGGAAAGAAAAGCTTTTCTTGCCAAAACAAAGCATCAATATCGTGTATCCTAATGTGGAGAACATGATTGTAGCACCCAATCACAAAAAGAATAGAGATTATTATTAGAATCCAAGTTTCACTCATTTCACCGATGAACTTTGATTATAAGGAAAATGGCGGAAAGAAAACCTTTCTTGCCAAACAAAAACATCAATATCATGTATCCAATGAGGAGACCGTGATTGTTGTTCCTAATATCAATGAAAATGGAGATTTTTCCGAGTATCCATGTTTGTCTTGTTTCACAGATGAACATTAATTATAAGGAAAATGGTCAAAAGAAAAGCTTTTCTTGC
>JBBYHM010351404.1:0-23925 GCA_038381775.1 Adansonia rubrostipa
CTATGGGACTTGAAGGCTATTCCATCATGAGACCTCCACTCTTCAATGGTGAGAACTACTCATGTTGGAAGACAAGGCTAAGGCTTTTTATCCAGCTAATGACTATGAAGTATGGAAGATCATTGTCAATGGATTGGTCATCCCTAAAAAGAGAGATGAAGACTGTGTTGTGCCAAAGGAAGAAGATGAATGGGATAAATAAGATACTAAAATGTCACAATTAAATGCCAAGGCCATGCAAACACTGTTTTATGCTCTTGGTCTAAGTGAATACAATAGAGTCTCATTATGTGACAATGCAAGTAAGTGTGGGATAAGTTAGCAACTACACATAAAGGAATAAATCAAGTTAAGGAATCCAAAATAAGTATGCTTACACTTGACTATAAATTGTTCAAAATAAAGGCAGATGATATTATTAAAGAAATGTCAGATAGGTTCATGCATATTATCAATAGGTTGAAGGCACTTGGAAAAACCTATCCAAATAAAGAGATGGTGAAGAAGCTATTCAATAGTCTTCCCAAGTCTTAGGAAGCAAAAGTGACAGCAATTGAGGAACCTAAATATCCCAACACACTTTTCGTGGATGAACTTGTAGGTTCTTTTCTAACCTATGAGATGAAGATTGAACACAGTCAAGAGCCACTAAAGAAGGCAAACGTTGCCTTCAAAACAACCACTCCTTATGATAATGAGGAAAAAGATAAGGTTGAAGAAGATGAAGAAATGGCCATGTTTGCAAAAAGATTCAATAAGTTTATGAGAATGAACAAAGCAAGAAACCCTTCTAGAAGAAAAATGATGAAGGGAAATTCAACCAAGAAAGAGAAAGAACAAATCATTTGCTATGAGTGCATGAAACCGGGACACATTAAATTTGAATGTCCAATGTGGAATAAGCCAAACCCGAAGAAGCAAAAAAAAAAGGCTATGGTGGCCACATGGAGTGATAGTGACACATCCGATAATGATAATGAGGAAGTGGCCAGCCTATGTATCATGGATGGCTCATGAGAGCCTAAGGTATCTTCTAATGGTAATCCTTACTCAGTTGATGAACTACAAGATGCATTTGATAAGTTAGTATTAAAATTCAAAACCATGAATTTTAAATATAAGAAAATGATTTCTAAACTTAAAGAAGAAAATGAAACATTAAGCATGACAAATAATGATCTTAAAAAGAAAGTAAATGAGTTACAAGTTAATATTGATGATCTAACCAAGAAAAAACAAAAACTTGCTTAACTTAGTCATAAAGTTTTATATGGCATAACAAAAATTGAGTAATATGCTAGAAACACAAAGAGTATTCTTTGATAAAGATGATTTGGGCTATAATAGAATTGAAAAAGAAACCCACTTCAAGAATTTCTTTGTGACACAAAATAAATCATTTAATGCATCTAAGATATGTACTCATGGCCATAAACTTGGTCAAACATTTCATGCTTGTTCTTTAAAGACTGTTACTTATAGAGGTAAGCTCATTAAGAGGGTATGGGTCCCTAAGGGTGTTAGCACATCTCAAAATGAGGCTACCAAAATAAAATGGATTCCAAAAGGCACAAGAATTGTGAACACTAATACTCAAAAACCCAAGAAAATTTAGGTACCTAAAAAGAAAACATGACTTTATAGTTGTAGGTGGAAGAGCATTGCTTTAAGGCAAATTAAACAAGGGAGAATTCTTGGTACCTTGATAGTGGATGCTCAAGACATATGATCAGTGACAAAAATCAATTCATGGAACTAAGGCCTAAGGATGGAAGAAGTGTTACTTTTGGTGATAACTCAAAAAGACAAATTAAAGGTATTAGAACCATAGATAACAATTCTTTATCCAACATTGAAAATGTTCTATTTGTCAAAGGTCTCAAACATAATCTCCTTGGTGTTAGTCAATTGTGTGATAAAGGCATGGAAGTTATTTTTGAGTCAATGAATTATCAAGTTGTTGATGTTAAGTCAAATAAAATTGTTTTTATAGAACATAAAGAAGGAAATGTCTATGTTGTGCATCTAGATGACTTGTCTTCTCAAAATGTTTTCTTTGTTACTAATAATGATGACTTGCCTTGGTTATGGCATAGAGATTAGGACATGCTAGTATGAATGTAATTTCCAAATTATCTAGAAAAGACCTTGTTATTCGATTGCCAAAAATGAGATTTGATAATGATAGAATATGTGATACATATGTTCAAGGGAAACATAGGAGATCTTTATTCAAACTAATTATTATTGTTTAAACTACTAGAGTATTACAACTTATTCATATTGTTCTCTTTGGTCCTACTAGGACATTAAGCTTAGGAGGTAAATAATATGGATTTGTTATTATAGATGATTACTTTAGGTTTACTTTGGTTCTCTTTTTAAGCTCTAAAGATAAAGCCTTAGAAAAATTCATTACTTTTTACAAAATTATCCAAAATGAAAAAGGTTATTTATTTCCAGTGTAAGAAGTTATCATGGAAAAGAATTTGAAAATTTGGGTTTTGATAAATTTTGTAATGAAAATAGTATTAGCCATAATTTCTCGGCTCTTAGAACTTCTTAACAAAATAGAGTTGTTGAAAGGAAAAATAGAACCTTGGAAAAAATGGCTAGAGCCACGCTTTGTGAAAATAACTTACTAAGGTATTTTTGGGCAAAAGCCATTAACACTTTTTGCTATATTATAAATAGAGCTTTGGTTAGGCCAATCCTAAAGAAAACTCCATATGAACCTTTTAAAAGAAAAAAATCTAACATCAATTATTTTCATCCTTTTGGATGAAAATGTTTTGTGCTAAATAATGGAAAGGATAATCTTGGTAAATTTGATGCAAAAAATGATGAAGGAATTTTTCTTGGCTATTCAACAAATTTCAAAACTTATAGAGTGTTTAATAAGAGAACCTTGGTTGTTGAAGAGTCAATACATGTTATATTTGATAAAGCTAACTCAACTTTGAGGAAGGTATCTCTTGATAGTGATGATATAGAGATTTACCAAGAATAAGCATCACATAAGGAGCAAGAACAAAGAAAACAAGATCAAGAAGCTCTAAAAAAAAAAGAACTACATAAGCCAACTCAAATCGAAAGAGCTAGCGAGTTAACTTATGTGAAATAAGTTAAGATAATTAGTGATCCTGATCAAGGGGTAAGAAATAGATCATCTCTTAGAAATACAGGCAATTATGTAGCTTTTCTTTCACAAATTGGACCTAATAATTTAGATGAGGCTCTAAACGATGATAGTTGGATCATGGCCATGTAAGAGGAATTAAATTAATTTAAAAGGAGCAAAGTTTGGAATTTAGTGAAAAGACCTAGTAATTATCCCATTGTAGGTACTAAATGGGTCTTTAGGAGCAAAATTGATGAGCATGGAGGGATAGTTAGAAATAAGGCTAGATTAGTAGCTAAGGGATATAGTCAAGAAGAAAGAATAGATTTTGATGAAACTTATGCCCCCGTAGCTAGACTAGAGGCCATTAGAATACTATTAGCTTTTACATGTTTTAATAATTTTAAGTTATTTCAAATGGATGTCAAAAGTGCTCTTTTAAATGGTTTTATTAATAAAGAAGTTTATGTTGAGCAACCTCCTAGTTTTGAAAACCTTCATTATCCCGATCATGTTTTTAAACTTTCAAAAGCCTTGTATGGTTTAAAGCAAGCACCTAGGGCATGGTATGAAAGGCTTTCAAAATTTTTAATTGAAAAAGGTTTTAATAGAGGCAATATTGACAAAACTCTTTTTATAAAAGTCAAAAGTAAGTTCATTTTAGTGGTTCAAGTTATGTTGATAATATTATTTTTGGTGCTACTAATGAATCTCTTTGTCAAGAATTTTCTAAGTTAATGCAAGGTAACTTGGATATGAGTATAATGGGAGAATTAGCATTCTTTTTGGGACTATAAGTCAAGCAAACAAAAGATGGCATCTTCATCAATCAAGCAAAGTATACCAAGGAATTACTCAAAAGGTTCAAAATGGATAAAGCAAAGCCTTGTTCCACACCTATGAGTACTTCAACAAAGCTTGAGAAGGATGAAAGAGGTACGTGTGTTGACTTTAAACTTTATAGGTCTATGATAGGCTCATTGCTATATCTTACTGCAAGTAGACCCAATATAACGTTTAGTGTATGCCTATGTGCTAGATATCAATCGTCACCTAGCGAGTCACATCTAGTTATCGTAAAAAGAATTTTTAGATATCTTAGAGACACTCTCAATCTAGGCTTTTGGTATCTAAAAAAATCATCTCTTGCCTTACATGCTTATTCTGATATAGATTTTAATGGATGTAAAATTGATAAAGAAAACACTTTCGGTACTTGTCAATTTCTTGGAAATATACTCATATCATGGTTCTCCAAGAAACAAAATAGTGTTGCTTTATCCACAACTGAAGCAGAGTACATATCCACAGGAAGTTATTGTGCCCAAATCTTATGGATAAAATAAAAAATGAGGATTTTGGCATTACCATGGATCATATTCCAATTACATATGACAATACTAGTGCTATTTGTCTCACCAAAACCAATTCAATACTCTAGAACTAAGCACATAGAGATTAGACATTACTTGATTAGAGATCATATGCAAAAAGGTGATTAGTGCTTGATTTCATTGATACCTTGTATCAATTAGCTAATTTTTTCACTAAACCACTTGACAATGATAGATTTTGCACAATTAGAAGAGAACTTGGCTTAATGAATGCATCCTAGATTTATAAGTTGATAAAATTTTCATACATTACCTCAATATTGTTAGAATAGCTGGCCTTACATACCTACTTGTTTCATGATGTGTGCTTGTATTACTTTTGATTCTTGGATGATTTTGGTTTTTGGTTAAATTTTGAATTATTCATGCAAAATGATTTTGATATCAAAGTTTTGCTCAAAGTTGCATTTTCAAATGCTTTTCAGAGAGTAATTGGGTAAAAAAATATGCTTAAATTGATATCATCTTAATAGAAATAACCCAATACTAGGCTATACGTATCGATACTAGCAAAAACTTTCTCCCAGTATCAAGACAGATTTCAAGGTATCAATATAAAACCCAAAATTGTTCATTATATCGATACCTAACTCGATACTCTCCATCTTTTATCAATACAGCCCAAACTTATTTAACGTCTTGAGACAAAGTTCATTGTATTAATATAGAAACCCAAATTGTTCTTTGTATCAATACCCCCTTCTCTGTATCAATACAGACTATTAATTTAGGCAATCCTTGCACGCGATTTCACTTTCATTGAACACTGTTCACTTAGCCTTCTCTCACCCACTCAATCCTCAATCATCACACTTCATCTAATTTTCATTCTTCTTAAAATCCTTGATCCAAAACAGGTTGATTTCATAATAATTCACCATTTCCTTTCGAAATCCATCACCACCCAAAAACATAAAAAATTTAAAACTCTCTTCACCTAAACCCTAACCATTTCCCTTTCAAAATCCTCAAAATTTGTCTAAATTTCTTTAAAATTTTCAAGTGATTTTTGATCTTTAAGTCGTCCCAACCTGGGCTATTGCAATCGATTGTGAAATCACTCGAAAACTATACCATATTGCCACTAAAACCCAGCACCCACCATGTGCTCGACCATTTTCCTCAACCAACTCTTTTTTAGCACCTTACATAGTTTCATCAACCTAACCTCCTCCCTTCGGCCACCTTTACCACCCTCAATGAACCTCATTGGAACCCACTTCCACTACATCCAATTCTTTCTAATCACCTTAAACATTTCACCAACCTATGTCTTCTCTTCTGTTTGTTTGAACTAGCATCCAGTTTTACTGTGTCACAACCTGCTCGACAAAATTCCCTAACCATTTTAAAACACTACCATGCCTCTAATGACCAAACAAACAATTTGTTGTTAAGGACATGTCACCTGTGCTTCTACTTCTACTGTTCGCTAACCACTTCTGACCCAAACACAATCAATTTTTTACCTATGTTTTCATGATGCACAGGCTCGTGAGTGATTCACTACCATCTATACCCATATGCCAATCCAACAATGTCAAGTTACCAACTTTCCCTTTTTTTGGTCCATTACTTATCTCTACCTTCAAATTTTTTATACCTTCATATGGACTAAATTTCTTTTTCTCAATGTTTCAACTCACAAAAATCTTGTTTATGCATTATTTAGCAATGCCTCACTTATTATTGATGATCATGACCATGTCATTGCTATTCGCTCTTATCATTTGAGACAAGATCTCATAGTCAACTCAGCTTCTCTTGTGACTACCTTCAGTTTCCCAAATAAAGGCATAATCAATGAAGGTCCGACTCCTGCAATTTTACGCACCCTGAACAATAAAGCCACCCTTCTTCCTCCGATTGATCGCTTACTTCATCTTATTATTTCCTGTGTGCTCTATCCATATAACACTAACCACACCTGGATTAGTGATTTTGACTATTGGTGGCTCCATATGATTCAATCCAGGAATCGTCCAAACCTAGCCTATTTTATCTTTATGGACCTTACTCTTTGTGTTTATGGTTATCATAGCCTCTTCATGGCATGGCATTGAGCTACTACTTTGACACTCAGATTATGGTATCTTCTTATCACTATATACGACACAAATTATGAGGCTCGTTGGGTATGAAATCTAAAGTGCCAATTTTGTTCCCAAGGCTCATCGACAATCACCTCCACCACTTGAGCAACTGGATGCTCGCACTCCTATTGACCATGATGATGATATAAAGCATGATGCGCTTCCTCCACCCCCAGCACTTGACACTTCATCATCCGTGCCCATGTACCTCCAACATATGTACGATTCCATCATGGGATGTCTTGATACATGGGGGTGATGCTTTGACTCTTGGGATCATCGATTCAATTCCATTAATGCTCACTTTTCTAGTCTCAAGCATAGTCATCAGATATTAATCGAGTAATTCCATAGCTTCTTGGTGGCCTTTCCTCATGCATCTTCGCTTATTTCTCCACCCGCTGAGGATCTTTCGACTGATGAAAATTAGTCATGCTCATTTTAGGATGGCATTTAAGTTTTTAGGATTCATTTAAACATCTTTTACTTATTTGTTGACTTTATTTAATGTTTTTATTCCTAATAAATCATCTTTGCTTGCATTTTCTCCATTACTTTATTGAACACTTTTACATGCTATAGCTTGAATTATGAAAATCTTAGGCAATATTGTCGATTTGAAATGTTGTAGCATTAAGGGACCCCATTTGCTTAAATTAAAACTTTTGAAAACTATTGCTTTATTAAAAGGGAGTTTTTTAAAAATCTCAAAAATTTAAGGGGAGTCATTAACAAGCAAATTTATCTTAAGTTTTGTTATATTAAAAAAGGGGAGATTGTTAGCTTTGAATTAATCTTGGTTTTGATATAACAAATAACTTAAGATAAATTAATTTGTATTCAATTATTTCCAACTTACTATTTATGTTAAAATTGAAAAATATTTTAAACAAGTTCTAAGTTTGTATTTTCTAAAAAATATATGTTTCCAAAATGCATATTTATACTTAGAATATTTTTTGGATATGTTTGAGCAAATTTATCTTAAGTTTTGTTATATTAAAAAAGGGGAGATTGTTAGCTTTGAATTAATCTTGGTTTTGATATAACAAATAACTTAAGATAAATTAATTTGTATTCAATTATTTCCAACTTACTATTTATGTTAAAATTGAAAAATATTTTAAACAAGTTCTAAGTTTGTATTTTCTAAAAAATATATGTTTCCAAAATGCATATTTATACTTAGAATATTTTTTGGATATGTTTGAGTCAATATTAAGCTAAGAAAAATCATTTTACAAAGGATTCTAAGGGTATGTATCGATACAATGCATAAATGTATCGATACTATGCTTAAAACCCTCAATTGCATCGATACTTATCAACTTGTATCGATACATTATAGTGAGTATCGATACTTACCCTATATGTATCGATACATTGCTTAGTAGTAGCCAAGGTTTGGTGAAACCCTCAAAAGTATCGATACAAGTGTGTTTGTATCGATACAACTTGGCAGTTATCGAGACTCAGCCTTCTGTATCGATACAACAGGCTGTAATAGTCACTTTTTTAATTCTTGTATCAATACCATTGGTATTGTATCAATACAATAACACAGGTTTGAACAAAAATAAGCATTTATAAAGGCTATAATGGCTGTCAAACCACCTCATTTAATGCCTAACATCTATAAATCAATTTTAAGCTATAAATAGAGATTCCCAACAGCTGAAGAAGTAAAAGATACAAATATCAATCAAGCATTGAACAACAAAAGCTAAAAGTCTTCAAATTCTTTAGTTTTTCCTATATCAAATTTGTTTGCACTTAAATTCACTTTGTACTTAAATTCCAACAAACATCCACCTACTAGATGTTCAATTTGTTTGCAAATACTTCATTTATATCATAAAAGGGTTGTGTGAAAGTGAGTGAAAATGTTTGAGAATTTAGGGTAGAATTCTTAAAGGGATTGAAAGGTTCTATCTAAGCATTACAAGATAGAGGTGTAAGGTTATACCTTAGCCTTAAAGGTAAACAATTTCATTAGTGAATTATGGGAATCACCTTGGTAAGAAAGTAACAAGAAGAGAGGAAGTAGGTGCTAAGTTCAAGGACCGAACCTCTATATATTAATTATTTGTTTTTCTTATCCTTAACTCCTTTTTATTTTTAATTTATTACAAATTTCTTAAGTTATTGTAAAACAAATTCACCCCCTCTTGGTTCAATCTTTTCCTTGAGCTAACAAATGGAACTAACCAATTTATAATATGGAGAAACTTGATGGAAAATAGGATAATTCTACTTCATGGTGCACGTTGTAAAGTAGGAAATGGTCAATAGATTGATGTTTGGAAGGATAAGTGGATTAATAAGATTCCAGATTACACAATTAGCAGGGTTCAAGATACTTACTACACACCTCTGAAGGTAATAAGGTTAATGGAGTCAAAATGAATGAGCTAGAAGAAAAAGATAATCAAAGAGATATTATAGATAAAGATGTAAAAATTGTTTTAAGTATACCATTGAGCTCGTAAGAAATTAAGGATAAGTTGTTTTGGATTAATTCAATTACAGGGTAGTTCGTAGTGCAATTAGCTTATCATGTTGCAAGATGGATGTTAGGTAAAGAAATGAGTTACCGAGGCCAAAACTAGAGAAATAAAAGTTTATTTGGCTCTCCAAGATGTGCTAGAAGTTAAGGTGTTCATGTACAGAGTGATCAAATGTATTTTTCGATAGTTGTTGCTTTACATAATAAGAACATGCCGTGTCTGTGGTGTGTGTAGACACCTAATTTCATATAGGCCCTTTTTTTTATAGTCTTAAATATCCAAGATTGAGAACCTAGCAGCCACCTTCGTAGACATTGACCTCTTCTAGGCAGACTGGGCTTTTTTAGGACTATTTTTTGTCATGCTTAATTGACTACATATTCACCTAATAAAAAAAATGCAATTTCAATGGTTGCAAAGAACAAATATTGGATAGAAAGGATAAATATTTAAGAGAAAAACTGCTTTTATAAATTTTCTTGTCAAATTTTGAAATTTATATTTTTAAATGATATAATGGTCAGATTTTCTATTTTTAAGGATTTTTTGAGATTTTTTTGTGAGATTTCGGGAGTTAAGCATCTTATATTTTATTGATGCCTACATAGTATTAGTACCAAAAAATTGGTTTTTAACTTTATTCTTTTGAAATTTCAAAATTCATATTTGTAAATAATATCATGGTCGAATTTCCTATTTTTAGGAATTTTTTGACATTTTTCAAAAGAATTAGCAAGTTGACCATTATATATTTTCACCAATACCGATATAGTATATATGCCAATACTTATCCCAAAAAGTCAAAAAAACATTCGAAGAAAAATACATATGGCATTTTATACCATGAGGTTTTAGATTATCAAATTTTGAATTTTTGATTATATCGCGAGTACTCTGTTCATAAAATTTTTCGATAAAATCTATTACAGATTCTATATTTTCATCTTTATTATTTTATAAATTAAAGAAAATTAATATTTTGAATAATATATTGAATTTAACTCATTTTTATAAATATTTGAATGTGTTTTTGGAATTTTCTCATCTCCAAAATATGAATATTTTTATCTATAAATTTTTTTTGTAAAAGTTTTCAAAATTTAAAGTTGTCAAAGTTTTCACATATTTCAATAAATATTTTGGATATAAATTTTGAAGTACCGATTCATTTTTATTAAACATAATTTCTTCCAAAAGGGTTTTTGCTTGCAATTTTTTATAAGTTTAAAATTTTTAATTAATTTTTTCTCTCTTCAAAATATTATTTTAATTATTTTGGGCCAAAAATGTTTAATTGGGCCTCTTACATGATTGAATTTGTAAATTTATCATCTGAAATTTCTTTTTTTTTTAATTCATAGCTTTTAATTTCTTACAATTTAATCCTTCCACCTTTTTTTTCTCATTTTTCATAAAATTTACAGTTAAACTTTTATTTTTTTCACATTTTTGAAAATTCATGAATAATTATATATAATTTCAAAATTTTATAATTTAATTATATGAGAATTAATTTAATCAAGATTGAATTTTATAATTAAAAGTTTAATATCATCAAAATTATCATGAAGCCTAGGCATTAGCCTGACATGACTAAGCCTTTAGGTTGTTGACTAACGTTTTTTTCATTAATATAAAATGACAAAAATATTTATTAAACATTAATATATATCATTTAATAAAATTAAAAAAATAAATAAATAAATAATAAAAGGAAATTTCAACCATGGTCCCACCTTGGCTGAATTCCTTCCCTTATTTATAGGGGAATAATCCTTCAAGTTAGAGGCTAATGGTTTTCTAAGTAAAAATAGCCAAAAACTTAAGAAAAAAATCAAGTAGAAATTCTCAAAAAAATTTGAGTTTTTGTTTATATCATTCATTTTTCTTCTTTTTAGTGAGCCAAAATCATGCTGGAGCTCATGGATTTTGTTCCACGTTGAAAAGCAAAGTATGATGGCTATTAACATTTTTCTTTTTTTTAATTATTATGTTTAATTTTTCTTTATAATAGTTTGATTTTCTTCATGAAATTTGTTGTTGTTGATATGGTGTTGATTTTATCATATATAAATGGTCATACTGATTCTATTTTCCTTGGTATTTTATGTTAATATGTTGATAAAACATGTTTATATGTTATTTTTTATGATTTTTACATTGATGTTGATTTGAGCTTAGTAGAATTAGGATTTACGGTTGTTGTGTTGGATGGATTTATATATTTTTGATGTTGGCTAAAATTAATAGTTGTCTTGATTTAATTTTATTTGTTATTTTTATGACGATTTATGTTATTTTGTGATTTTTGGAAGTTGTAGGGACTAAAAATAATTTTCTAAATTTTTTTAATGCTTTGGATAGGTAGTTCCAAGCTTGATTGTATGAGTACAAGTGTGATTTGGTGAATTTTTTATGATTTTGGTGTTATTTTCTAATTATTGGAAATACGAGGACTAAATTGTAAAAAATAAAAAAAATAATTTTAAGGCTTTCCATTCTTGGTCGAAACCTTCATATACACCTAAAGATGTGTTTTATGCATTTTTATCATGTTGAAATATATTTTTTAGACTTTTAAGGTCTTTTTGTAATTTTAAAAAGTTTAAGGACTAAATTTTAAAAAAACTACTTCAAAGCCATAGGTGGCTGCCCAAATACTTCTTGTGACTTTTAGCATGATTTCTATGATTTTTGTGATTTTTTTGTTTAATTTTGAGTTTATTTTGTGTAGGAACCAAATTGCAAAGTTTGCAAAGTTAGAGTCATAACGATATGTTTTAAGGTCAAAATGGTCTTTTCATACCAAATTACTTATTTAGGGTATTTTGGTCATTTCAAGAATAATCCTTGCATTTTTAGTTATTTTGGGCTTAAAGTGTAATTTTGAAAAGTTTACAGTCTTAATTGTACTTTTTGCATTTTAAGTCATCTTTGATATTTTAATTACCAATTTAGGGTAAGATTGTTATTTTCATCATTTCTAGGTCATTTAGCGTTATTGGATGCTTTTAAGATGAAGATAGTCCTTAGGGCATTTTAGTAATTCACCCTAAACTGAGTCTTATGTAGTCACTGGGATTCTTTCATAACAAAAGTGTGTATTAGGGATAGGTTCATATTTTTCATGGTAATAGTAAGTCCGGTATTAGGATACTTTCATGTCAAAGGTATACCCCATAAGCGTTCTAGTAATTTTGCATTAAAATCAAGTTTTTTAGAGTTATTAGGATACTTTCATGTCAATGGTACTCTAAGGGACATTTTGGTCTTATCGACCATGTTCGAGTCCTTTAAGTCTAGTTTTATATGTGTAGTTGAAACTGAGTCTTACGATAAATATTAATATTTTTATAAAATCAAAATTTTTAGAAACTCAAGGCAATGTCTTTGAGTTAAAATAATACATGAAATTTCTCCTAACATATGAGAGGAGTATTATAGATTGTTTTAATGGTAAGATATCTTTTCTAAATTGAAAATTGGGATTTTTCAAGTTTTGTAAAAATAAAATCTTTCATATTCCTCTGATCTCTAGTGGGGTGTGAAAGATATTTTGATTTTAAAAACCTTCTGTATTGTTCTGGCTTTCAAGAAGGGTACAAAAGAGAATGATAAAAACTCTCATGTGTAGACATCTAATTTTGTTCGGGCCCCATTCCCTGTCAGTCCAAAAATATCTGAGATACAAAATTAGGCAATTGTCCTAGCAGAGGTAAATTTCCTTTAGGGGGAATGTACATTTTCAAAACCTATTCATTTGTGCTTAAATGAGTGTAGCTGTACGTGAAAAAATTATCACCATTTCAAGGGTCACAAAGAGTAAATCTGGATAAAAAAGATGAATATCAAGGTAAAATAATTAGCTTTCAATTTTATACTTGTGAAACTTTGAAATTTGTTTCTGTAGATGTTATCATGATCAAATTTCTCATTTTTTAGAATTTTTCGAGAATTTTTTGTTAAATTTAGGAAGTTGATCATTGTGTATTTTCTCTAATACTAGTGTGGTATTTATGCTAATATGCACTGCAAAAAATCATAAATATTCAATGAAAAACTAATATTAGTATTTTTTACCATGAAGTATTAAGTTCGCAAATTTGCCACTTATTTTTGAATTTCTCACTGTATGGCAAGTATTTTACACGTGAATTTTCCGACAAAGACTTATTTCAGATCTTAAATTTTCATCTTTACCATTATGTAAATTAATATTTTGAATATTTAATTTATTTTATATAAGTTTCAATGTATTTTTTAAAAAATTTTCCTGTTTTAAAATACGAGCTTTCTTTTATCTATAAAATTTTGATAGAATTTTCTCGAGTTTTAAACTTTAAATTACTTTTAATATTTCCTTTTAACCACTATTAAATCGGTTTTTCAAAATTCATTTTATTTATGAGTTTTGCACTTTCTCTCAATTTTTTTTATTTTTAAAATACAGAGTTTTTTACTCTGTAAATTTTTAAGAAAAATTCTTCTGAGTTTATCGTTTTCAAAATTCTTTAAATTTTATTTTTTAAATAATATTAAATCAGTTTTGAAAAATTTTATTTTATTTTATGAGTTTTGCATTTTCTTTCATAATTTTCTTATTTTTGAGATGCAAAGTTTTTTACTCCTTAAATTTTTTCAGCAGGATTTTTCTAAGTTTATAATTCTCCAAATTCTTCAAAATATTATGGTGTAAATCATATTAAATCAATTTTAAAAATTTTAATTTATTTTATGAGTTTTGCATTTTTTTCACACATAACAAATTTTTTTGGCAATGGTTTTTGTCATAAAATTTTATGAGTTTTTTATTTTTGATTTTTCTTGTAAATTAAAAATTTTTTATTATTAGATAAAATTAAATTGATTATATGAAATTTTGTTTCAAGTACATAATTTTTAATTTTTCTAATTTAATGCTTTTAACCAATTTTTACGGTATAATTTTATAGATTATACAAATATCTTCCAAAATTCTCTAGACTTTGATAAAATCATGCATGACATCATCTTCTAAAAGACAAATGCAATTAATTTGGGCCAAATCTATATTAATAAAAATAAAAAATCTAAAATAAAATAAATAAATAAATAAATAAAAGAAAATGGTAGAAGTTTTTGGAACTTCTACCCTTGCCCATCCTCCATCCCTTAAAAATAGGGGATGGATTTCTTCATTTCAAGTATGAGGCTTAGAAAGAAAAAAAAGTAAAAATAAAAAAATTCATTAGATTTTCAAGCTTTTTAAGGTTAATTCTTGCACAAAAATTTTTGTTTTCTTACTTTTATTCATTTTTAGTTGAGATATTGTTATTTTCATGTATGTATTTTTTTGTGTTATTTTTCATGATAATTTTCATATTGATTTTTGTTGATTTACTTATTACTTGCATTGATTTTTTACATATTTAGCTTGGTAAAAATTATGACATGTAGATATGTTGATATTGATGCAAATATGTGATGAAAAATATTATTTTTCGTTGAAATATCATGCTACCTGAATGATATATAGATTTGTATTTAATTTATTTTTTTTATTTTTCTTGGTATTTAGGATTATTTTGTAAAGTTTAAAACTTTTAAGGGGCCCAAAAGTAATTTTCCCAAATTTTTAAAGGCTTTAGAAGGTTTATTCTAAGCTTGGCTAAATCTGATTTTGATGATTTTGTGATGCTTTTATTTTGTTTAGCCTATTTTGTAACTATAAAATATATACGGACTAAATTGCAAAAAATGAAAAAAATTTTCTATGGCTATTCAAGCTTGGCTGAACCATGTAGGTAGCTTTGGAAATGTTTTTGTGCTTAGTTTAACATCTTTGAATGTGTTTTATGTATTTATATCATTTTGGGGTCATTTTACAATTTTACAAAGTTTAAAGACTATCTGCAAAATACAAAAAAATTATTTCAAGGCCATGGGTGCTTGTCGGAATCATGTAGTGATTTTTAACGTGATTTCCATGATTTTTTATGACGTATTTTGTGTTTATTTATTTATTATGTAAGGACCAAAATGCAAAATTAGATAAGATCAAGGACCATTTAGCAAATCTTAGCATTTAGGGGTAGAAAGGTCTTTTTCTGTCATTTTTAAATATTCTAATATCCCTAGGTATTCCGTAGGGATATAAGAATTATTAAAACTTTTTGTAATACGAAATGTAATTTTGGAAAAATTTAGGGACTTATTTGTATTTTTCCCAAATTTTTATTCTAAGGCCATAAATACTTGGCCAATTTGATTATATGATTTTGGACATAATTTCCATAATTTTTTGTGATGAATTTTGTGATTAATTATGTGTTTATTTTATATAGGGACTAAATTGTATTTTAGGGATTATTTTGAAAAACTTTGTATTTTAGAGTTGATATGATATGTTTGACATTTTTAGAATATTTCCAACATTCCTATGGTTTTCTGTAGGGGCGTAGAAATTATTAAAAATCTTTATATTTTTCTAGTTCGTTGTTAGGGTGTGAAATACAATTTTAAAAAGTTCAGAGACCTATTAGCAATTTTTGCATTTAAGTCTATCTTGATGTTTAAGTTGCCCAATAAAGGTAAAATAGTCATTTCATATCATTTTGGAGCCCTTTAGGTTACTGGGATATGTATACGTCTAAGGTAAACCATAAGGGTGTTTTAGTAATTTTTTTAAAGCCAACTCCTATGTGATCACCATGATATTTAAAGGTCGAAGGTGTATAGTAGGAGTAGGTTCATTTATTCATGACATCATCTAACCCTTTAGGTTACTGGGATACGTATATGTCGAAGGTAAACCCTAGAGGTATTTTAATAATTTTTCCAAGAAACAAGCCCCTTATGATCACTAAGACTTCTACATCAAAGGTGCATAATAAGGATAGATTCATCTTTTTTATGAAGTTATCATGTCCTTTAGGCTTATGGATATACCTAGATATCGAAGGTAGACCTTAAGGACGTTTTAGTAATATATGTTAGAACCAAGTCTTACGTGATTACCGAGATACTTTTACGTTGAAAGTGTACAGTAGAAATAGGTTCATTTATTTATAAAGTTTTAGAATCTTTAGGGTGCCAAGATACTTCTATGTCGAAGGTGCACCTTAGTAACATTTTATTAGTTTATTTTTATATTCGAGTCCTTTAGGGTCATCGGGATACTTCTATGTCAAAAGTGTACTTTAGAGGATATGTTGGTCATACCAACCACATTCAGGTCCATACGGTTGAGTTTAATACATTTCGTCTAAACCAAGTCTTAAGGAGAATTTTATTTTATTATTAATATTTATAATAAAATTGAAATTTTTGTAAATTAAGGCAATGTCTCTAATGTTAAAATAGTATGTGGAATTTTTGCCTAGCACAAGAGAGGGATTCTACGGATTATTTTAATAAAGAGATATCCTTTCAATTATATGAAAATTGACATTTTCTATAAATTTTGAAAAAAAAAAACCTTTTGTATTCCATAGGTTCTCTAGCGACGTACAAAAGATATTTTGATTTTTAAAACCTTTTGTATTCCACCAACTCTCTAATGGGTTATGATAAAGAATGATAAAAGATTTCATATTCTCTTAGTTCTCTGAGAGGGTAAGAAAGATATTTTGAATTTCAAAAATATTAAAACCTGATTTTTTCATCCAAAATAATAAAAATTTGTTTCAGAAAATTTAAATTTGGATACATGCGAATTATAATTAAATATCAAATGTTGAAATTGAATAAGAATCAAAATTTAAGTTAACATAGGATTAATAAGGTATCAATTGCCAAACATCATGAAAAGGTTGATCCTTACTTGTGATTGTAATTGACTCACGGACCTTTTCATGTGATATTTGGTATGAGAGCAGACTTTGAAGTTTGTTTTTATAGGTGTTATAACCTTTGAAATGCAAACTTTGGCAAGTGTTTAATTTCACCTGGCCAAAATAAGATTGGTGGTGAGTCCAAAATAATGGTCATTTCATAAAAACTATTTAGAATTAAGTACAGTGAGCGATTCGTCTCGACAACTCAATCCCCAAGCATAAAAAAATAAAGAATAATAAAATAATAATGATTTGGCCCCCAAATAAAAGAAAATAATGATACATAGACATATATATATACATATAGAAACACTAAGTACACTAGCTGTTTTAATTTAGGCTAGTCAGGATTCATATCCGGGCCATGTTTCAATATCATGTTCTCCTGGTTCTCTAGTAGGATAAGGAAGATCTTTTGATTTTTGAAAATATTGAAAAAAAATTTTCTCATACAAAATAATAAATTTATATCATAAAATTTTTATTTTTAGTATATGGAAATTATAATTAAATACTAAATATTGAAATTGAATAAAAATCAAAATTTAATTTAACATGTCATTAATAAGGTGTCGATTACTTGGAGTCATGAGAAGGATGGTCTTGACCTATAATTGTCATCGATTCCCAAACCCTTTCAAATGATCTCTAGTATTATCTCAGACCTTAGAGTTTGTTTTCAAGGGTTTCATAACCATCAAAATACAAACTTTAGTAGGTGACCAATTTCACCTAGCCTAAAATAGATTGGTGGTTACTCTAAACTAATGGTTGTTTCATAATGATTATTTAGGGTTAAGTTGAGTAAGTGATTCATTTCAATGACTTAGTCCCTAAACCAAAAAAATAAGAAAAAATAATAATGATATGGGCCTCTAAAAACAAAAGAATAATGATATAGAGATTTATGTAGGAATGAGGAGTAAACCTGCCTTTTAAGTCGGGCTGGTCAGGATTCGTATTTGGGCCATGTGGTAGTGTAGGGTTGGAAGACTAGAAACATGTTTTTTTGGATGCCATTTTAGTAAGCAAGTTTGGATTGAAGCATATTCTAACATGTTACAACTGGTAGATGCACATAGTTTGGGTCCAGATTCCTAGTCTGAGCTTTTGAGAAAGGTTAACAATAATGCTTCATTGGAAATCTACCTAAATATATTGTGGCTATTATGGAAAAATCATAATATGTGCCTCTATTAAGGTTAGTGTTTGACACCTTTAAAGACATTGTAGATAGGTAGGATGCTAAAGGACAATGCACAAGCCAAGACATTTCAGTTTGATAGAACTCATCAACCGAGTACATAGGAAGTGCCAACAGAGGGTTATGTTAAAATTAATATGGGTGCTTTTTCTTTGGTAGCAATAAGCTAGCAAGTGTTAGTGTTGTCATGAGAGATTCAGGAGGAAGTATACTTGCTTCAGCAGTCTCAAAGATAGTAGGTGTTTTTAATCCTTTTCGTGCATAAGTTCTAGTTGTCAAAAAAGGTTTATATCTTGCCTTTGAATTAGGCTTCTCTAACATGGTTTTAGAGATAAATTCCAAATCGGCAATGAAGTAAATTGATTGAAGGAGGGAGACTTTATAGGAATAAGTGTTATAATTTTTTATAATAAGGAGAAAGCTTTAGCATGTCAAGAGGTTACTTTTAAATTCTCTCGTAAAACTTGTAATAATTTAGCACATGAGCTAGCAAAGTTGGATTGTCAACTAGGCTCTCATCTGTTATGGATAGGTTTTCTGCCTAAAACAATTTCTAACCCTAATTTGGTGGTTTAATATTAAGTTATGAGCTTTTTGACCAAAACAAGAATAAAATTTCATTGCTCTTTTACTTCTAAAAAAATCTACTAATTTTTATTTCATGAAAAGAAAACTAGAAATCGAATATTTTATTATAAAGTCATTTATCATTTTACATATGATAGAAAAATAATTTAACTTCTCTACCTTTTTATTTAGCTCAAAATGTGAAAATGTAGAAGTGTCCACAAGTTAAGCTTATTTTTTATAAAAATAAGAGAAATATTTGTAAATTTCTGCCATATTTATATTATTTTTTATGCTATAATTATATTAAGTGTCTTATATTTATATAAATTTTAAAATTTTTAATAATTCATTTCATATATATTTTTAACATTCGTGTATTCATATTGTGTTCGCATTGTGTCTTGATTTAATTATTTTTTATGTCATGTTAAAATTTTCAGGTCTAATTGATATTATTCAAATAACTCTCAATTTTGTGCGATATGCCATATAAATATAATGAATATTTTTTTTAAACAAGGTTGTGCATACGTAATTTTTTTAAGACCTTAATTGGTTTTTTTGAATTCTATATGTTTGCTGCTGCACCTTAACCCAAACCTCCTCTAATAAAGCATAAATGCCATGAGCTCAGTCTAGGTCTTAGAACAAGTTAGAGAGTTCAATTTGTTGGAAAAGAAAAGCATGTAAGTTTAATTAAAATTATGAAAAAAATGTGTTAGAATTGAAAAGTCAAAATCTGAGCTATGAAAAATGAAACGAAAAATGTGAGTTGAAAGCAATAGGAGCCGAAGGAGGCTTGATGTTAATAGTCAAACTTAAAGTCAACAAAGGTTAAAGTCGACAAAAATGTTGACTTTCAAATTTGAAGAGTTATAAAACTCAAATTTTGAAATTAACTTCATTGTTATGAAATTAAGAATAGAAAAAAAGTCAAGGAAAGAGAATTATGCTTGTTTTTGTAGGTAAAAAAATTCTTGGAGGCTAATCCAAAGTGTTCAAGATAAACAATTCTATATTTTTTGGAGAAGTACCTTTGGGGGACATTTGACCATATAAAGGAACATCCAATTGAATTTTTGAAGGAGTAAACAAGGATCAATTGGGCATTGAGAATAAATGTACAAGTTTGGTCTAATAATCTCACCATGGTCAAAATTAATGGATTAAATATGGCCTAAGTTTGGCGTGCAATTTTTCTTATAATTCAATGGTATTTTGAACATTTCTAATTGAAATAATTTTAAGATAGTTTAAAAAGTCATGTAAGGTGCATGAAATAGGAGCATGAGAAACCATGGAAGAGCATGCATAGGATTGTGCTAGAACTATAGCCAAATGACTTAAATGGGATTCATTATATTTCTCCATGAAAAGAGTAAAAGGTGGGCAATGAGGTCAAAGACGAGAATAATTTATAGCCAAATAAATTAAAAAAATCTCTCATCTTCTTTATACACCGAAAAGAAAAGGAGAATTCTCCACATAAAAAAGAACCCTTCCTCTTTTCATTTTTCGCTTAAAAACATACAACACATTCTACCTTTAGACCTTGATTAATTTTTTGGATTAAGAAACCTAAAGAACTATTCAAGATCCAAACATACCTCAATCTTGAGAAGTCTTTCAGTAATTTCATAATCGACTTATCAAAAACCCTGAGCCTGGTTGTCGTAAACCAAAGTTATCCAAATGTTCAACCTCTAATGGTTATCCACACAGGTGACCTATAAAACTTTTAACAATGAAAAGACTTTGTTGCCTGGAGCCATGCTTACATCTTAAATTTCAATAAATCTTCCTTTGCACTTAGAAGAACTTGATTCAATAATTAAAAAAAAATCAATTTTCTTCTTAAAGAACCAAGACTACTCCAATTCCCTTAGGGTTTTTAGGAGAAAATGAAAACTAAGTTTTCTTAGTCTTTTTGGCCAAAATTCAAAGCCTCTAATCATCTATGAGAGACGACAAACATGGATTTATATAGCTTAGGGTTTAAATTTATAATTTTTGAGAAATTACAATTTTTGCCCTAGCCAATATGAACTTATTCAAATTAGGCCAAGTAACCATTACTGGTAGACATATAAGCCTAGTCTCAATTTAATTTCTATTAATCACCCTTATGTGTGTGACCCATTAGGCCCCTATTGTATTGGCAATAAATATGAAATAGCATAATTAAGAAAATTTTATATTATAGACTAAGATTCGCATCTTGTAATGCATCATGACCACCCAATATGCAGGGAGTGTCAACATGGTTTTAACAATCGTTTCAGTGTTCAGTATCTCAGTGTAAAAAATATCCTTTCATCTAATATCTCAAAATTAGAAAGAGCATGGTTTAATGTCTACTCTTAGCTCATTCCATATTCGTATGTGTCACAACGTGGCCCGGATACGAATCCTGACCAAACTTGACTTAAACAGCTTTCGCTCCTATATTTGTTAAATTTATCACTATTTTATATTCTTTTATTTTTATCATCCATATCATTATCAATTTTTTTCTTATTTTTAGGGACTGGGTGGTCGAGATCAATTGCTCACTTGACTTAACCTTAAATAGTCATTACAAAATGACTATTTATTTGGAGTCACCACCAATCTAGTTGGGCTAGGTTAGATTAGTTACCAACTGGAGTTTGTATTTTGAGGGTTACAAAACCCTAGAATACAAACTCCAAGGCCCGCGATCATACCAGAGATCATATAAAAGGGTCTAAGAGTTGGTTACAATCACAAATAAAGATCGACCCTTTCATGATGCCCGAAAATTGGTACCTTATTAATTACGAATTAACTTGAATCTTAATTTTTATTTGGTTTCAACATATGGCATTTAATTACAGATTCTCGAAATAATAATTTTTAAAACAAATTTATTATTCCATGTTAGGGAGATCGGGTTTTCAGAATTTTGGAAGTCAAACTCTCTTACGTACTCTATCGGAAGACCAGTGGAATATGAAAGCATTTTATTATTCTCCTTTGTATCCCAATGGAAACTCAGAGGAACACAAAAGGTTTTAAAATTAAAAATATCTTTTGCACTCCGATCGAGGGCCAGAGAATGCAAAAGATTTTATTATTATTTTTTCCAAATTTGTAAACTCCAAATTTTTTATTTTGAAAAGGATATCTTGATATTAAAATAATCCGTAGAACCTCTCTCATATTTTGGGAGAAATTCTACGTGTTATTTTAATTTAGAGACATTGCCTTAATTTTTTAAAAAGAAAATTTTATATTTTACTGAAAATATTTATGAAACTTCCTAAAACTCAATGACAAACCTATTCCTAATGTGTTCCTTAGACATGAAAATATCCTTGTAATCACATAGGACTTGGTTCTAATAAAATTACCAAAATGCCTAGGGTATACCTTTGACGTGAAAGTAACTTGATACTCCTAATGGACACTGAAATGACCTCAAAAGGCTAAATGAATCCTAAACATTTACCTTTGGCATAAAAGCATCATGGTGAGAAAAATTACAAAAATGTCCTTGGGTATACCATCGACATGAAAATATCCCTGTACCCTTAATGGACACTAAAATGACCTTAGAAGGCTGAATGAATCCTAAACATTCAACTTTAGCATAAAAACATTTCGATAAGAAAAATTACAAGAATACCCCTAGATATACGCTAGATATGAAAGTATCTTGGTACCACTAATAAACACTAAAATGATCTTAGAAGGCTGAATGAATCCTCAGTGTTCACCTTTGGCATAAAAGCATCTCGATGAAAAAATTATGAAAATGCCCTTGGGGTATACCCTCGACATGAAAATATCTTAGGTAACCTTAAAGAACACTAAAATGACCTTAGAAGGCTGAATGAATCCTAAATGTTCACCTTTGGCATAAAAGCATCTTGGTAAAAAAAATTACAAAAATGCCCCTGGGGTATACCCTTGACATAAAAGTATCCCTGTACCCCTAATGGACAATAAAATGACCTTAGAAGGCTGAATGAATCCTAAACATACACCTTTGGCATAAAAACATCTCGATGAGGGAAATTACAAAAATGCCTCTGATGTATACCCTTGACATGAAAGTATCTTAGTAACCCTAATGGACACTAAAATGACCTTAGAAGGCTGAGTGAATCCTAAACGTTCACCTTTGTCATAAAAATATCTCGGTGAAAAAAATTACGAAAATGCCGCTAGGGTATACTGTCGACATAAAAGTATCTTGATAACCCTAAAGGACTCGAAGAGACAAGTAATGATAATTTTTACTCTAAATAAGTAATTTAGATTACAAAAATGGCTTAAAGTACAAAAATTGCTAATGGATCCCTAAATTTCTCAAAATTAAATATTAGTCCTAAATTGATTGGAAAAGCTAAAAAAGATATATTTATTTTTTTGACCCAAAAACACCCTAAATGAGAAGTTTAAATTTTAAAATAACCTAACATGCAAAAATGCCATTAAGTCCCTAAGTTTTCAAAAATTGCATTTCGTACCCCAATGAAGAACCAAAAGAATACGAAAGGTTTTTTATATTTTTAGCACCTCACAGGACGACCAATGGGATGCTAAAAATATTTAAAATAATTTTAAGCAGATGATTTCATGCTAAAGATAACCATTTTGTCCTAAAAAATGCTAAATTTCCCTAAGGGTCCATAAACTTTCTCAATTTTACACTTAGGTCCCTAAGGAAAAAATAACCTAAATCATCACAAAATATAAGTAATAGGGTAAAAATCAACATGTAATCATGAAGAACATCCATAAGAAGGTTCAGTCAAACACCTTTGACCAGAAAAGAAAATTTTCCATTATTTACAAACTGGCCCCTAAACTTTAAGAAATTGCAAAATACCCTCTAAAGTGTGAAAAATACCTAGAGCATGATATGAAATACCCAAAATCAGTTTCTGAGCTATCCATGAAGCTTTCGGTTAAATCCTTTGACCATACAACAAAAATTTTTATTATTTGCAAACTAGTCCCTAAACTTTTCTAAAATTACAAATTAGTCCTTACATGATTAAAATGTAAAATGAAGCTTCAAATGAATTAAAATAATCACAAAGTCACATAAAGATCACAAGCAAAATTTGGTCACTTCTTTCTACCCCTAGAATAAATTTTTCAATATTTATGCAAAATTCCCTAAACTTCTTAAAATTACAAAAAGACCCCAAAACTAAACAAAATGTATTTTAACTTGATAAATGCATAAAATA
>JBBYHM010351424.1:0-13803 GCA_038381775.1 Adansonia rubrostipa
GAAAGAAAAGCTTTTCTTGCCAAATTAAAGCATCAATATCATGTATCCCAATGAGGTGAACATGATTGTAGTGCCCAATAACAAAAAAGATAGAGATTATTATGAGTATCTAAGTTTGTCTCATTTGACAAACGAACATTAATTATCAAGAAAATAGTGGAAGTAAAAGCTTTTTATGCAAATCCAAAGCATTAATATCGTGTATCCTAATGTGGAAAACGTGATTGTAGTGCCCATTAACAAAAAGAAACAAGATTATTATGAGTATCCAAGTTTGTCTTATTCTATGGATAAAGTTTGATTAAAAGGAAAATGGTAGAAAGAAAAGCTTTTTCAGTAAATCCAAAGCATCAATATCCTGAATCCTAATACAAAGAACATGGTTGTAATGCCCAATCACAAAAAGAATCAAGATTATCGCAAGAATCCAAGTTTGACTCATTTGATGGACAAACTTTGATTATAAGAAAAATGGTGAAAAGAAAACCTTTTCTTACCAAACCAAAGCATCAATATTGCATTTCCCAATACGGAGAACATAATTGTAGTACCCATAACAAAAAGAATGGAGATTATTACAAGTATCCAAGTTTGCCTCATTTCATGGATAAACTTTAATAATAAGGAAAATGGTGGAAAAAAAAAGCTTTTCCTACCAAATCAAAGCATTAATATCACGTATCCCAATGCAAAAAACATGATATTTGCTCCCAAAAACAAAAAAAATTGAGGTTATTACGAGCATCCAAGTTTGTCGCATCTCATGGATGAACTTTGAATATAAGCGAAATGGTGGAAAGAAAAGCTTTTCCTACGAATCTAAAGCATCAATTTATCGTATCCCATTATGGAGAACATGATTGTAGTGCCCATAGCAAAAAGAATAAAGAATATAATGAGTATCCAAGTTTGTCTCATTTCAAGGATGGATTTAATTACACGAAAAATGGTTGAAAGAAAAGCTTTTGTTGCCAAACCAAAGCATTAATATCTTATATCCCAATGAGGTGAACAAGATTATAGTGCCACTAACAAAAAGAATAGAGATTATTAAAAGTATCCAAGTTTATATCATTTCAAGGATAAACTTTGATTATAAGGAAAATGGTGGAAAGAAAAGCTTTTCCTGCAAATCCAAAGCATTAATATCATGTTTCCTAATGTGGAGAACATAATTGTAATGCCCAATCACAAAAAGAATGGAGATTATTATGAAAACCCAAGTTTGACTCATTTGATGGACAAACTTTGATTATAAGGAAAATGGTGAAAAGAAAACCTTTTCTTCTAAACCAAAGCATCAATATCGTGTATCCTAATAAGGAGGACATGGTTGTAGTGCCCATAACAAAAAGAACAGAGATTATTATGAGTATCCAAATTTATCTAATTTCACGGATGAACTTTAATAATAAGGAAAATAAAGGAAAGAAAAGCTTTTCTTGCCAATCAAAGCATCAATATCATGTATCCCGATAAGGTGAACATGATTGTAGTGCCTAATAACAAAAAGAATGGAGATTGTTATGGGTATCCAAGTTTGTCTCATTTTTCAGATCAACATTAATTATAAGGAAAATAGCAAAAAGAAAAGCTTTTCTTGCAAATCCAAAGCATCAATATCATATATCCTAATTAGGGGAACATGATTGTAGTGCCTATTAACAAAAAAAATCAAGATTATTATGAGTATCCATGTTTATCTCATTCAACAGATGAACATTAATAATAGGGAAAATAGTGGAAAGAAAAGCATGTCTTGCCACATCAAAGCACCAATACCATGTATCCCAATGCGGTGAACATGATTTTGGTGCCCAATAATAAAAGGAATAGAGATTATTATGAGTATCCAAGTTTGTCTCATTTCACAAATGAACTTTAATAATAAGGAAAATGATAGAAAGAAAAGCTTTTCTTGCCAAATCAAATCATCAATATCGTGTATCCTAATCCGGTGAACATGATTGTTGTGCCCAATAACAAAATGAATGGAGATATTAAAAGTATCCAAGTTTGTCTCATTCCATGGATGAACTTTGATTATAAGGAAATGGTGGATTGAAAAGCTTTCTTGCAAATCCAAAGCATCAATATCATGTATCTTATGAGGAGAACGTGATTGCTTTGCCTATTAATAAAAAAAATGGAGATTATTACGAGTATCCAAGTTTATGCCATTTCATGGATGACCTTTGATTATAAGAAAAATAGTGGAAAGAAAAGCTTTACTAGTAAATCCAAAGCATCAATGTCATGTATCCTAATGTGGAGAACATGATTGTAGTGCCCATAACAAAAAGAATGGAGATTATTACGAGTATCCAAGTTTATTTCATTTCACAGATGAACACTAATTATAAGGAAAATTGTTAAAAGAAAAGCTTTTCTTATAAATCCAAAGCATCAACATCATGTATCCTAATGAGGAGAACATGACTATAGCACCCATAATAAAAAGAATGCAGATTATTATGAGAATCCAAGATTGACTCATTTCACAGATGAACTTCAATTATAAGGAAAATGGTGGAAAAAAAGCTTCTTTTGTAAATCCAAAGCGTCAGCATCATGTATCCCAATATGGAGAACATGATTATAATGTCCAATCATAAAAAGAATAGAGATTATTACGAGAATCCAAGTTTGACTCATTTAATGGACAAACTTTGATTATAAGGAAAATAGTGGAAAGAAAACCTTTTCTTGCCAAACTAAAGCATCAATATCGTGTATCCCAATGAGGAGAACATAATTGTAGTACCCATAACAAAAAGAATAGAGATTATTATGAGTATCCAAGTTTGTTTCATTTCACAGATGAACTTTAATGATAAGAAAAATGGTAGAAAGAAAAGCTTTTCTTTCCAAATCAAAGCATCAATATCATGATCCCAATATGGTCAACATGATTGTAGTGCCCAATAACAAAAGAATGGAGAATGTTATAAGTATCCAAGTTTACTTTATTTCACGAATGAACATTGATTATAAGGAAAATGGTGGAAAGAAAAGCTTTTCCTTCAAATCCAAGGCATCAATGTTGTGTATCCTAATGAGAAGAACATGATTGTAGTGCCCATAACAAAAAGAATGGACATTATCATGAGTATCCAAGTTTTTCTCATTTCACAGATGAACTTTGATTATAAAGAAAATAGTGGAAAGAAAAGCTTTTCTTACAAATCCAAAGCATTAACATCTTGTACCCCAATGAAGAGAACATGATTGTAATGCCTTTAGCAAAAAGAATGGAGATTATTATGAGTATCCAAGTTTGTCTCATTTCGTGGATGAACTTTGATTATAAGGAAAATAGTGGAAAGAAAAGCTTTTCGTTCAAATCAAAAGCATCAATACTGTGTATCTCAATGAGGAGAACATGATTGTAGTGCCCATAACAAAAAGAATGGAGAATATCATAAGTATCCAAGTTTATCTTATTTCACGGATAAACTTTGATTATAAGGAAAATGGTAGAAAATAAAGCTTTTTTTTGCAAATCCAAAGCTTCAATGTCATGTATCCCAATGAGGAAAACATGATTGTTGTGCCCAATCACAAAAAAAAATGGAGATTATTACGTGTATCCAAGTTTGTCTTATCATATTTCAGGGATGAACTTTTATTATAAGGAAAATGGTGGAAAGAAATTTTTTTGGAAATCCAAAGCTTCAATATCATGTATTCTAATGTCGAGAACACGATTGTAGTACCCAATCACAAAAAGAATAGAGATTATTATAAGAATCCATGTTTGATATATTTCTCAAATGAGGTTTGATTATAAGGAAATTGATGGAAAGAAAAGCTTTTCTTGCAAATCCAAAGCATCAATATCTTGTATCCTATTATAGAGAACATGATTGTAGTGCTCATAAAAAAAAGAATGGAGATTATAACGACTACCTAACTGTCTCTCATTTTACTGATGAATTTTAATTATACAAAAAATGGTGGAAAGAAAAGCTTTTCTTACCAATCCAAAGCATCAATATTATGTATCTAATGAGGTGAATAAGATTGTAGTGCCACTAACAAAAAGAATGGAGATTATTACAAGTATCTAAGTTTGTATCATTTCATGGGTGAACCTTGATTTTAAGGAAATGGTGGGAAGAAAAATCTTTTCTTGCAAATCCATAGCATCAATGTCATGTATCCGAATATGAAGAACATGATTGTAGTGCCTATAACAAAAAGAATGAAGATTATTACGAGCATTAAAGTTTGAATCATTTCACGAATGAACATTAATTATAAGGAATTTGGTGGAAAGAAAACCTTTTCTTACCAAACCAAAGCATGAATATCGTGTATTCCAATAAGGAGAACATGATTGTGGTGCCCATAACAAAAGGAATGGTGGAAAGATAAGCTTTTCTAGCAAAACCAAAACATCAATATCATGTATCTCAATGTGGAAAACATAATTTAGCACACATAACAAAAAGAATAAAGATTATTATGAGTGTCCAAGTTTACCTCATTTCATGGATAAACTTTAATAATACGGAAAATGGTGAAAAGAAAAGCTTTTCCTAGAAAATCAAAGCATCGGTATCATTTTTCCTAATGAGAACATGATTGTCGTGCCCACTAACAAAAAAGTTAGAGATTATTATAAGCATCCAAGTTTGTCTTATTTTGCAGGTAAACTTTAATAATAAGTAAAATGGTGGAAAGATAAGCTTTTCTTGCGAAATCAAAGCATCAATATCATGTAACCCCATGAAGTGAACATGAATATAGTGCCCAATAACAAAAAGAATAGAGATTATTACGAGCATCTAGGTTTGTCTCATTTCATAAATTAGCATTAATTATAAGGAAAATAGTGAAAAGAAAAGCTTTTCATGCAAATCCAAAGCATCAATATCATGTGCCTCCATGAGGAGAACATGATTGTACTGCCCATTAAGAAAAAGGATCGAGATTGTTATGAGTATCCACGTTTGTCTCCTTCCACGGATGAACTTTGATTATAAGGAAAATGGTAGAAAGAAAAGCTTTTCTATTAAAACCAAGGCATCAATATCACATATCCCGGTGAGGAGAACATTATTGTAGCACCATAATAACAAGAATAGAGATTATTACGAGTATCCAAGTTTACCTCATTTCATGGATAAACTTTAATAATAACAAAATGGTGGAAAGAAAAGCTTTTCATGGTAAATCAAAGCATCAGTATATTTTTTTCCCAATAAGGAGAGCATTATTGTCGTGCTCAATAGCAAAAAATGGAGATTATTAACAAGCATCCAGGTTTGTCTCATCTCACGGATAAACTTTGATTATAATGAAAATGATGGAAAGAAAAGCTTTTCTTGCAAATTAAAAGCATTAATATCTTGCATCCCACTATGGAGAACATGATTGTAGTGCACATAAGAAAAAGAATGGAGATTATAAAGAGCATCCAAGTTTGTCTTATTTTAGGGATGAATTTTAATTACACAAAAAATGGTGGAAAGAAAAGCTTTTGTTGCTAAACCAATACATCAATATCATGTAACCCAATAAGGTGAACAAGATTGTAGTGCCACTAACAAAAAAAAAGAAGATTATTGCAAGTATCCAAGTTTGTATCATTTCATGGAAGAACTTTGATTATAAGGCAAATGGTGGTAAGAAAGGCTTTTCTTGCAAATCCAAAACATCATCAGATCCTAATGCAGAGAACATCATTGTTGCACCCAATCACAAAAAGAATGGAGACTATTATGAGGATCTAAGTTTGACTAATTTGATGGACAAACTTTGATTATAAGGAAAATGGTGGAAAGAAAAACTTTTCTTCCTAAACCACAGCATCAATATCGTGTATCCTAATTAGAAGAACATGATTGTAGTGCCCGTAACAAAAAGAATAGAGATTTTTACGAGTATCCAAGTTTGTCTCATTTCATGGATAAACAGTAATTATAAGGAAAATAGTGGAAAGATAAGTTGTTCTTGCAAATCCAAAGCATTAATATTGTGTATCCTAATGAGGAAAACATGATTGTAGTGGCCATTAATAAAAAGAATGGAGATCATTATGAGCATCCAAGTTTATCTCACTTCATGGATGAACTTTGATTGTAAGGAAAATGGTGGAAAGGAAAGCTTTTCTTACAAATCCAAAGGATCAATATCATGTATCCCAACGAAGAGAATATGATTGTAGTGCCCATAACAAAAGGAATGGAGATTATTACGAGTATCCAAGTTTATCTCATTTCACGGATGAACATTAATAATAAGGAAAATGATGGAAAGCAAAGCTTTTCATGCCAAATCAAAGCATCAATATCGTGTATCCTAATGTAGTGAACATGATTGTAGTGCCCAATAACAAAAAAATGGAGATTATTAGTATCCAAGTTTGTCTCATTCCATGGATGAACTTTGATTATAAGGAAATGGTGGAAAGAAAAGCATTTCTTGCAAATCCAAAGCATCAATATCTTGCATCCTAATGAGGAAAACATGATTATAGTGCCTATTAACAAAAAAATCGAGCTTAATATAAGTATCCATGTTTATCTTATATCACGGATGAACCTTAATAATAAGGAAAACGGCAGAATGAAAAGCTTTTCTAGCCAAATCAAAGCATCAATATTGTGTATCCCAATGTAGTGAACATGATTGTAGTGCCTAATAACAAAAAAAATGGAGATTGTTATAAGTATCTAGGTTAGTCTTATTTCATGGATGAACTTTGATTATAAGGAAAATGGTGAAAAAAAAAGCTTTTCCTGCAAATCCAAAACTTTAGTGTTGTATACCCCAATGAGGATAACATGATTGTAATGCCCATAGCAAAAAGGATGGAGATTATTATAAGTATCTAGGTTTGTCTCATTTCACGGGTGAACATCGATTATAAGGAAAATAGTGGAAAGAAAAGCTTTTCTTGCAAATCCAAAGCTTCAATGTTGTGTATCCCAATGAAGAGAACATTATTGTAGTACCAAAAATAAAAAGAATGGAGATTGTAATGAGTATCTAAGATTATCTCATTTCATGGATGAACTTTAATTATACAAAAAATGGTGGAAAAAAAAGCTTTTCTTGCCAAACCAAAGCATCAATGTCTTGTATCCCATTATGGAGAACATGATTGTAGTGCCGATAACAAAAAGAATGGAGATTATAATGAGTATCTAAGTTTTCCTCATTTCACGAATGAACATTACTTATATGAAAAATGGTGAAAAAAAAAGCTTTTCTTGCCAAACCAAAGCATAAATATCGTGTATCCCAATAAGGCCAACAAGATTGTAGTGCCACTAACAAAAAGAATGGCGATTATTACAAGCATCCAAGTTTGTATCATTTCATGGGTGAACTTTGATTATAAGGGAAATGGTGGGAAAACAAGCTTTTCCTGTAAATCAAAAACATCAAGGTCTTGTATCCCAATGAAGAGAACATGATTATAGTGCCCATAATAAAAAGAATAGAGATTAGTATGAGTATCTAAGTTTGTCTCATTTCAAGGATGAACATTAATTATAAGGAAATGGTGAAAAGAAAACCTTTTCTTGCCAAACCAAAGCATCAATATCGTGTATCCTAATAAGGAGAACATGATTGCAGTGCCCATAACAAAAAGAATGGAGATTATTACGAGTATCTAAGTTTGTCTCATTTTGCGAATGAACTTTTATAATATGGAAAATGGTGGAAAGATAACCTTGTCTTGCCAAATCAAAGCATCAATATCATGTATCTCAATGAGGAAAACATGATTGTACTACCCATTAACAAAAGAATCAAGATTATTACTAATATCCACATTTGTCTCATTCCACGAATAAACTTTGATTATAAGGAAAATGGTGAAAAGAAAACCTTTACTAGTGAAACCAAAAAATCTATATCATGTATCCTGATGTGGAGAACATAATTGTAGCACCCATAACAAAAAGAACAGAGATTATTATAAGTATCCAAGTTTACCTCATTCACAGATGAACTTTAATAATAAGGAAAATGGTGGAAAGAAAAGTTTTTCCTAGAAAATGAAAGCATCAGTATCATTTTTTTGCATGAGGAGAACATGATTATCATGCCCAATAACAGAAAAAAATGGAGATTATTACGACCATCCAAGTTTGTCACATCTCACGGATGAACTTTGATTATAAGGAAAATGGTGGAAAGTAAAGCTTTCCTCGTAAATCCAAAACATTAATATCTTGTATCCCATTGTGCAGAACATGATTGTAGTGCCCATAACAAAAGAATGGAGATTATAATGAGTATCCAAGTTTATCTCATTTAAGGGATGATCTTTAATTGCACAAAAATTGGTGAAAAGATAAGCTTTTGTTGCTAAACCAATACATCAATATCGTGTAACTTAATGAGGTGAACAAGATTGTAGTGCCATTAACAAAAACAATAGAGATTATTAAAGTATCCAAGTTTGTATCATTTCATCGATGAACTTTGATTATAAGGGAAATGGTGAAATGAGAGGATTTTCTTGCAAATCCAAAACATCAATATTATGTATCCAACACGGAGAAACTCATTGTTGCACCCAATCATAAAAAGAATGGAGGTTATTACGAGAATCCAGGTTTGACTAATTTCATGGACAAACTTTGATTATAAGGAAAATGGTGGAAAAAAACTTTTTCTTCCCAAACCAAAGCATCAATATCATGTATCCTAATGAGGAGAACATGATTGCAGAGCCCATAATAAAAAGAGTGGAGATTACTACGAGTATCCAAGTTTGTCTCTTTTTATGGAAGAACATTAATAATAAGGAAAATGACGGAAAGAAAAGCTTTTGTTGCCAAATCAAAGCATCAATATCGTGAATTCCAATGAGGTGAACATTAACTATAAGGAAAATAGTGGAAAGAAAAGCTTTTCCTGCAAATTCAAAGCATCAATATCGTGTATCCTAGTAAGGAGAACCTAATTGTAGTGCCCATTAACAAAAAGAATGGAAACTATTACGAGTATCCAAGTTTGTCTCACTTCACAAATAAACTCTGATTGTATGGAAAATTGTGGAAAGGAAAAGCTTTTCTTGCAAATCCAAAGCATCAATGTCATGTATCCCAACGAGGAGAACAAGATTGTAGTGCCCATAACAAAAAGAATAGAGATTGTTACAAGTTTCCAAGTTTGTTTCATTTCACGGATCAACATTAATTATATGGAAAATAGTGGAATAAAAATCTTTTTTTTTGCAAATCCAAAGCATGAATATCTCATATCCCAATAAGGAAAACATGATTATAGTGCCCATTAACAAAAAGAATCAAGATTATTATGACTATCCATGTTTGTCTCATTTTACAGATTAACTTTAATAATAAGGAAAATGGTGGAAAGAAAAGCTTTTTCCTTGCCAAATCAAAGCATCAATATCGTGTATCCCAATGCGGGGAACATGATTATAGTGCCCATTAACAAAAAGAATTGAGATTGCAACAGGTATCCAGGTTTGCCTTATTTCACGGATGAACTTTGATTATATGGAATATGGCGGAAGAAAAAGCGTTTCCTACAAATCCAAAGCTTCAATACCGTGTATCCCAGTGAGGAGAATATGATTGTAGCGCCTATAACAAAAAGGATGAAGATTATTAGGAATATCCAAGTTTGTCTCATTTCACGAATGAACTTTAATTATAAGGAAAATGGTGGAGAGAAAAGCTTTTCCTGTAAATCCAAACTTCAAAGTCATTTATCGCAATGAAGAGAACATGATTGTAGTGCCTATAAAAAAAGAATAGAGATTATTATGAGTATTGAGGTTTATCTCATTTCATAGATGAACTTTGATTATAAGGAAAATGGTGGAAAAAAAAAGCTTTTCTTTGAAACCCAAAGCATCAATATCGTGTATTTCAATATGGAGAATATGATTGTAGCACCCAATCACAAAAAGAGTGGAGATTATTATGAGAATTCAAGTTTGACACATTTTGTGGATGAACTTTGATTATAAGGAAAATGGTGGAAAGAAAAGCTTTTCTTGCAAATCCAAAGCATTAATATCGTGTATCTCATTCTGGAGAACATGATTGTAGTGCCCATAACAAAAAGAATGGAGATTATAATGAGTACCCAAGTTTGTCTCATTTCATGGAGGAACTTTAATTATATGAAAATGGTGGAAAGAAAAGCTTTTCTTGTCAAACCAAAGCATCAATATCATGTATCCCAATGAGGCCAACAAGATTGTAGTGCCATTAACAAAAAAAGTGAAGATTATTACAAGCATCAAAGTTTGTATCATTTCATGGGTGAACTTTGATTATAAGGGAAATGGTGGAAAAAAAAGCTTTTCTTGCAAATTGAAAGCATCAATGTCTAGTATCCCAACGAGGAGAACATGATTATAGTGCCCATAACAAAAAGAATGGAGATTATTACGAGTATCCAAGTTTGTCTCATTTCAAGGATGAACATTAATTATAAGGAAATGGTGGAAAGAAAACCTTTTCTTGCCAAACCAAAGCATCAATATCATGTATCCTAATAAGGAGAACATGGATGCAGTGCCTATAACAAAAAGAATGGAGATTATTATGAGTATCCAAGTTTATCTCATTTCACAGATGAACTTTTATAATAAGAAAAATGGTGGAAAGATAACCTTTTCTTGCCAAATCAAAGTATCAATATCATGGATCCCAATGAGGTGAACATGACTGTAGTGCCCAATAACATAAAGAACAGAGATTATTACGAGCATTCAGGTTTATGTAATTTCATGAATGAACATTAATTATAAGGAAACTAGTGGAAATAAAAGCTTTTCATGCAAATCCAAAGCATCAATATCAAGTATCTCAATGAGGAGGACATGATTGTACTGCCCATTAACAAAAGAATCGAGATTATTACGAATATCCATGTTTGTCTAATTCCACGAATGAACTTTGATTATAAGGAAATTGGTGGAAAGAAAAGCTTTACTATCAAAACCAAGGCATCAATATCATGTATCCTGATGTGGAGAACATAATTGCAGCACCCATAATAAAAAGAACAGAGATTATTGCGAGTATCTAAGTTTACCTCATTCATAGATGAACTTTAATTGTAAGGAAAATGCTAGAAAGAAACGTTTTTCCTAGCAAATGAAAGAATCAGTATCATTTTTTCGAATGAGGAGAACATGATTGTCGTGCCCAATAACAAAAAAAATTGGAGATTATTACGAGTATCTAAGTTTGTCACATCTTATGGATGAACTTTGATTATAAGGAAAATGGTGAAAAGAAAAGCTTTTCTTGCAAATCCAAAGCATCAATATCTTGTATCCCATTATGGAGAACCTGATTGTAGTGCCCATAAAAAAAATAGAGATTATAATGAGTACCTAAGTGTGTCTCATTTTACGAATGAACTTTAATTATACAAAAAATAGGGGAAAGAAAAGCTTTTCTTGCTAATCCAAAGCATCAATATTATGTATCCTAATGAGGTGAACAAGATTATAGTGCCACTAACAAAAAGAATGAAGATTATTACAAGTATCCAGGTTTGTATCATTTCATGGGTGAACTTTGATTATAAGGAAATGGTGGGAAAAAAAAGCTGTTCTTGTAAACCATAGCATCAATGTCATGTATCCCAACGTGAAGAACATGATTGTAGTGCCCATAACAAAAAGAATAGAGATTATTACGAGCATCAAAGTTTGTATCATTTCATGGATGAACATTAATTATAAGAAAAATGGTGAAAAGAAAAACTTTTCTTGCCAAACCAAAGCATGAATATCTCATGTCCTAATAAGGAGAACATTATTGTAGTGCCCACTAACAAAAAGAATCGAGATTATTATGACTATCCATGTTTGTCTCATTTCACAGATTAACTTTAATAATAAGGAAAATGGTGGAGATTATTATGGGAATTCAAGTTTGACATATTTCACAGATGAACTTTGATTATAAGGAAAATGGTGGAAAGAAAAGCTTTTCTTGCAAATCTAAAGCATCAATATCGTGTATCTCATTCTAGAGAAAATGATTGTAGTACCCACAACAAAAAGAATAGAGATTATAATGAGTATCCAAGTTTGTCTCATTTCATGGAGGAACTTTAATTATATGAAAAATGGTGGAAAGAGAAGCTTTTCTTGCCAAACCAAAGCATCAATATCATGTATCCCAATGAGGCCAACAAGATTGTAGTGCCACTAACAAAAAGAGTGGAGATTATTACAAGCATCAAAGTTTGTATCATTTCATGGGTGAACTTTGATTATAAGGGAAATGGTGGAAAGAAAAGTTTTTCTTGCAAATCGAAAGCATCAATGTCTTGTATCCCAATGAGGAGAACATGATTATAGTGCCCATAAGAAAAAGAATGGAGATTATTACGAGTATCCAAGTTTGTCTCATTTAAAGGATGAACATTAATTATAAGGAAATGGTGGAAAGAAAACCTTTTCTTGCCAAACCAAAGGATCAATATCGTGTATCCTAATAAGGAGAACATGGTTACAGTGCCTATAACAAAAAGGATGGAGATTATTATGAGTATCCAAGTTTGTCCTATTTCGCTAATAAACTTTTATAATAAGGAAAATGGTGGAAAGAAAACCTTTTCTTGCCAAACCAAAGCATGAATATTGTGTATTCCAATAAGGAGGACATGATTGTAGTGCCCATAACAAAAAGAATGGTGGAAAGAAAAGCTTTTCTAGCAAAACCAAAGCATTAATATCATGTATATCAATGTGGATAACATAATTTAGCATACATAACAGAAAGAATAAAGATTATTATGAGTGTCCAAGTTTACCTTATTTCATGGATGAGCTTTAATAATACGAAAAATGCTGGAAAGAAAAGCTTTTCTTGCCAAATCAAAGCATCGGTATCATTTTTCCCAATGAGAACATGATTATCGTGCCCACTAACAAAAAAGTTAGATATTATTATGAGCATCCAAGTTTGTCTTATTTTGTAGGTGAACTTTAATAATAAGTAAATTGGTGGAAAGATAAGCTTTTCTTGCCAAATCAAAGCATCAATATCATGTATCCCAATGAAGTGAACATGAATATAGTGCCCAATAACAAAAAGAATGGATTATTATAAGCATCCAAGTTTGTCTCATTTCACAAATGAGCATTAATTATGAGGAAAATAATGAAAAGAAAAGCTTTTCATGCAAATCCAAAGCATTAATATTGTGTACCTCAATGAGGAGAACATGATTGTACTGCCCATTAAGAAAAAGGATCACGATTGTTACGAGTATCCACGTTTGTCTCCTTCCACAGATAAACTTTGATTATGAGGAAAATGGTGGAAAGAAAAGCTTTTCTAGTAAAACCAAAGCATCAATATCACATTTGTCTCCTTCCACGGATGAACTTTGATTATGAGGAAAATGGTGGAAAGAAAAGCTTTTCTAGTAAAACCAAAGCATCAATATCGCGTATCCAAGTTTCCCTTATTTCATGGATGAACGTTAATAATAACAAACATGGTGAAAATAAAAGCTTTTCTTGGCAAATCAAAGCATCGGTATAATTTTTCCCAATAAAGAGAGCATTATTATCATGCCCAATAGCAAAAAAATGGAGATTATTAACAAGCATCCAGGTTTGTCTTATCTCACAGATGAACTTTGATTTTAATGAAAATGATGGAAAGAAAAGCTTTCCTTGCAAATCCAAAGCACTAATATCTTGCATCCCACTGTGGAAAACATGATTGTAGTGCCCATAACAAAAGGAATGGAGATTATAATGAGTATCCAAGTTTGTCTTATTTTAGGGATGAACTTTAATTACACAAAAAATGGTGGAAAAAAAAA
>JBBYHM010351424.1:13903-23918 GCA_038381775.1 Adansonia rubrostipa
GAGATTATAATGAGTATCCAAGTTTGTCTTATTTTAGGGATGAACTTTAATTACACAAAAAATGGTGGAAAAAAAAACTTTTGTTGCCAAACCAAGGCATAAATAATGTGTAACCCAATGAGGTGAGCAAGATTGTAGCGTCACTAACAAAAAAAACGGAGATTGTTACAAGTATCCAAGTTTGTATCATTTCATAGATGAACTTTGATTATAAAGGAATGGTGGAAAGAAAGGCTTTTCTTGCAAATTAAAAGCATCAATATCATATCCCAATGCGGAGAACATCATTGTTGCACCTAATCACAAAAAGAATGGAGACTATTACGAGGATCCAAGTTTGACTAATTTGATGGGCAAACTTTGATTATAAGGAAAATGGTAGAAAGAAAACCTTTTCTTCCCAAACAAAGCTTGAATATCGTGTATCCAAATAAGGTCAACATGATTGTAATGCCCATAACAAAAAAAATAGAGATTATTAAGAGTATCCAAGTTTGTCTCATTTCACAGATGAACATTAATTTTAAGGAAAATAGTGGAATAAAAAACTTTTACTGCAAATCCAAAGCACCAATATCCTGTATCCTAATGAGGAGAACATCATTGTAGTGCCCATTAATAAAAAGAATGAAGATTATTACAAGCATCCAAGTTTGTCTCACTTCATAAATAAACTTTGATTTTAAGGAAAATTGTGGAAAGAAAAAGCTTTTCTTGCAAATCCAAAACACCAATGTCTTGTATCCCAATGAGGAGAACATGATTATAGTTCCCATTAACAAAAGGAATCAAGATTAATATGAGTATCCATGTTTATCTCATTTCACGGATGAACCTTAATAATAAAGAAAATGATGGAAAGACAAGCTTTTCCTACCAAATCAAAGCATCACTATCATGTATCCCAATGCAGTGAACCTGATTACAGTGCCCAATAACAAAAAATATGGAGATTGTTATGAGTATCTAGGTTTGTCTTATTTCACAGATGAACTATGATTATAAGAAAAATGGTAGAAAGGAAAGGTTTTTCTTCAAATCCAAAACTTCAATGTCATGTAACCCAATAAGGAGAACATGATTGCAGTGCCCATAGCAAAAAAGGTGGAGATTATTATTAGAATCCAAGTTTGTCTTATTTCATGAATAAACTTTGATTATAAGGAAAATGGTGGAAAGAAAAGCTTTTCTTACAAATGCAAAGCTTCAATGTCATGTATCCTAATGAGGAGAACATGATTGTGGTTCCTATAACAAAAAGATTGGAGATTATTATGAGTATCCAAGTTTGTCTCATTTCACGGATAAACTTTGATTATAAGGAAAATTGAGGAAAGAAAAGCTTTTCCTGCAAATCTAAAGCTCCAATGTAGTGTATCCCAATGAGGAGAATGCAATCATCGTGCCCAATAAGAAAAACGAATAGAAATTATTACAAGTATCCATGTTTGTCTCATTTCATGGATAAACTTTAATAATAAGGAAAATGGTTGAAAGAAAAGTTTTTCCTACCAAATCAAAGAATTAATATCATGTATCCCAAAGGGGATAACATGATTGCCATGTCCAATAACAAAAAAATGGAAATTATTATGAGTATTGAAGTTTGTCTCATTTCACGAATGAACTTTAATTATAAGGAAATAGAGGAAAGAAAAGCTTCTCTTGCAAATCCAAAGCTTCAATGTCATGTATCCTAATGAGGAGAATATGATTGTCATGCCCAATCATAAAAAAAAATATAGATTATTACGGGTATCCAAGTTTGTCTCATCTTATTTCATAGATGAACTTTGATTATAGGGAAAATGGTGGAAAGAAAAGCTTTTTTTCCAAACTAAAGTATCAATATCATGTATTCCAATGTGGAGAATAGGATTGTAGTACCCAATCACAAAAAATAGAGATTATTATGAGAATCCAAGTTTGATATATTTCATAGATGAACTTTGATTATAAGGAAAATGGTGAAAAGAAAAGCTTTTCTTGCAAATCCAAAGCATTAATATCTTGTATCCCATTGTGGAGAACATGATGGTAGTGCCTATGACAAAAAAAATGGAGATTATTATGAGCATCCAAGTTTGTCTCATTTCACGGATGAACTTTAATAACAAGGAAAATGGTGTTAAGAAAAGCTTTTCTTGGCAAATCAAAGCATCAGTATCATATTTCCAAATGAGGAGAACATGATTGTCGTGCCCAATAACAAAAAAAATGGGGATTATTAGGAGTATCCAAGTTTGTCTCACCCCATAGATGAACTTTGATTATAAGGAAAATGGTGGAAAGAAAAACTTTCCTTGCAAATCCAAATCATTAATATCTTGTATCCCATTGCACAAAACATGATTGTAGTGGCCATAGCGAAAAGAATTGAGATTATAAAGAGCATCCAAGTTTGTCCTATTTCAGGGATGAACTTTAATTAGACAAAAAAAATGGTGGTAAAAAAAGCTTTTGTTGCTAAGCTAATGCATCAATGTCGTGTAACTCAATAAGGTGAACAAGATTGTAGTGCCACTAATAAAAAAAAAGATTATTGCAAGTATCCAAGCTTGTATCATTTCATGGAAAAACTTTGATTATAAGGCAAATGGTGGAAAGAAAAGCTTTTCTTGCAAATTCAAAGCATCAATATTAGATCCTAATGCAGAGAACATCATTGTTGCACCCAATCACAAAAAGAATGAAGACTATTATGAGGATCAAAGTTTGACTAATTTGATGGACAAATTTTAATTATAAGGAAAATGGTGGAAAGAAAAACTTTTCTTCCCAAACCAAAGCATCAATATTGTGTATCCCAATGAGAAGAACTTGATTGTAGTGCCCATAACAAAAAGAATTGAGATTTTTATGAGTATCCAAGTTTCTCTCATTTCATGGATGAACAGTAATCATAAGGAAGATAATGGAAAGAAAAGCTTTTCTTATAAATCCAAAGCATCAATATTGTGTATCCTAATGAGGAGAACATGATTGTAGTGCCCATTAATAAAAAGAGTGGAGATTATTATGAGCATCCAAGCTTATCTCACTTTATGGATGAACTCTGATTGTAAGGAAAATAGTGGAAAAGAAAGCTTTTCTCACAAATCCAAAGCATCAATGTCATGTATCCCAATAAAGAGAACATGATTGTAGTGCCCATAACAAAAAGGATGGAGATTATTACGAGTATCCAAGTTTGTCTCATTTCACGGATAAACATTAATAATAAGGAAAATGATGGAAAGAAAAGCTTTTCATGCCAAATCAAAGCATCAATATCATGTATCCTAATGGACTGAACATGATTGTAGTACCTAATAACAAAAAGAATGGAGATTATTAAGGGTACTTAAGTTTGTCTTATTCCATGGATGAACTTTGATTATAAGGAAATGGTGGAAAGAAAAGCTTTTCTTGCAAATCCAAAGCATCAATATCTTGCATCCCAATGAGGAGAACATGATTGTAGTGCCCATTAACAAAAAAATTGAGATTAATATAAGTATCCATGTTTGTCTCATTTCACGGATGAACCTTAATAATAAGGAAAATGGTAGAATGAAAAGCTTTTCTAGCCAAATCAAAGCATCAATATTGTGTATCCTAATGCAGTGAACATGATTGTAGTGCCCAATAACAAAAAAAATAGAGATTGTTATGAGTATCTAGGTTAGTCTCATTTCATGGATGGATTTTGATTTTAAGGAAAATAGTGGAAGGAAAAGCTTTTCCTGCAAATCCAAAACTTTATTATCGTGTACCCCAGTGAGGAGAACATGATTGTAATGCCCATAAAAAAAAAGATGGAGATTATTATGAGTATCCAAGTTTGTCTCATTTCACGGGTGAACATAGATTAAAAGGAAAATGGTGAAAAGAAAAGCTTTTCTTGTAAATCCAAAGCTTCAATGTTGTGTATCCCAATAAGGAGAACATCATTGTAGTGCCCAAAATAAAAAGAATGGAGATTGTAATGAGTATCTAAGATTGTCTCATTTCATGGGTGAACTTTAATTATACAAAAAATGGTGGAAAGAAAAGCTTTTCTTGCCAGACCAAAGCATCAATGTCTTTATCCCATTATGGAGAACATGATTGTAGTGCCCATAACAAAAAGAATGGAGATTATAATGAGTATCTAAGTTTTCCTCATTTCATGAATGAACGTTAATTATATGAAAAATGGTGGAAAAAAAAGCTTTTCTTGCCAAACCAAAGCATTAATATCATGTATCCCAATAAAGCCAACAAGATTGTAGTGCCACTAACAAAAAGAGTGGAGATTATTACAAGCATCCAAGTTTGTATCATTTCATGGGGGAACATTGATTATAAGGGAAATGGTGGAAAAAAAAGCTTTTCTTGCAAATCCAAAGCATCAATGTTTTGTATCCCAAAGAGGAGAACAAGATTATAGTGGCCATAACAAAAAGAATAGAGATTATTATGAGTATCTAAGTTTGTCTCATTTCAAGGATGAACATTAATTATAAGTAAATGGTGAAAAGAAAACCTTTCTTACCAAACCAAAGCATTAATATCGTGTATCCTAATAAGGAGAACATGATTGCGGTGCCCATAACAAAAAGAATGGAGATTATTATGAGTATCTAGGTTTGTCTCATTTCACGAATAAACTTTTATAATATGGAAAATGGTTGAAAGATAACCTTTTCTTGCCAAATCAAAGCATCAATATCATGTATCCCAATGAGGTGAACATGACTGTAGTGCCCAATAACAAAAAGAATAGAGATTATTACGAGCATCCAGGTTTGTCTAATTTCACGAACAAACATTAATTATAAGGAAAATAGTGGAAAGAAAAGCTTTTCATGCAAATCCAAAGCATCAATATCATGTATCTTAATGAGGAAAACATGATTGTACTGCCCATTAACAAAAGAATCGAGATTATTAGAAATATCCACGCTTGTCTCATTCCACGAATAAACTTTGATTATAAGGAAAATGATGGAAAGAAAAGCTTTGCTAGCGAAACCAAAGCATCAATATCATGTATCCTAATGTTGAGAATGTAATTGTAGCACCCAGAACAAAAAGAACAGAGATTATTACAAGTATCCAAGTTTACGTCATTCACAGATGAACTTTAATAATAAGGAAAATGGTGGAAAAAAAGTTTTTTCTAGTAAATGAAAACATCAGTATCATTTTTTCGGATGAGGAGAACATGATTGAAGTGCCCAATAACAAAAAAATGGAGATTATTACGAGCATCCAAGTTTGTCACATCTCACAGATGTACTTTGATTATAAGGAAAATGGTGGAAAGAAAAGCTTTTCTTGCAAATCCAAAACATTAATATCTTGTATTCCATTGTGCAGAACATGATTCTAGTGCCTATAACAAAAGAATGGAGATTATAATGAGTATCCAAGTTTGTCTTATTTCAGAGATGAACTTTAATTACATGAAAATTGGTGGAAAGAAAAGCTTTTGTTGCCAAACCAATGCATCAATATCTTGTAACCTAATGAGGTGAACAAGATTGTAGTGCCACTAACAAAAAGAATGGAGATTATTACAAGTATCCAAGTTTGTATCATTTCATGGATGAACTTTGGTTATAAGGGTAATGGTGAAATAAGTGGCTTTTCTTGCAAATCCAAAGCATCAATATTATGTATCCCAATGCAGAGAAACTCATTGTTGCACCCAATCACAAAAAGAAAGGAGGCTATTACGAGAATCCAGGTTTGACTAATTTGATGGACAAACTTTGATTATAAGGAAAATGGTGGAAAGAAATCCTTTTCTTCCCAAACTAAAGCATCAATATCGTGTATCCTAATAAGGAGAAGATGATTGTAGAGCCCATAATAAAAAGAGTGGAGATTACTACGAGTATCCAAGTTTGTCTCTTTTCATGGAAGAACTTTAATAATAAGGAAAATGGGGGAAACAAAAGCTTTTCTTGCCAAATCAAAGCATCAATATCGTGAATCCCAATGAGGTGAACATTAACTATATGGAAAATAGTGAAAAGAAAAGCTTTTCTTGCAAATTCAAAGCATCAATATCGTGTATCCTAGTGAGGAGAACCTGATTGTAGTGCCCATTAACAAAAAGAATGGAGACTATTACAAGTATCCAAGTTTGTCTCATTTCACAAATAGACTCAATTGTAAGGAAAATGGTGGAAAGGAAAAGCTTTTCTTCCAAATCCAAAGCATCAATGTCATGTATCTCAACAAGGAGAACAAGATTGTAGTGCCCATAACAAAAAGAATAGAGATTGTTACAAGTTTCCAAGTTTGTTTTATTTCATAGATCAACATTAATTATATGGAATATAGTGGAATAAAAATGTTTTCTTGCAAATCCAAAGCATCAATATCTCATATCCCAATAAGGAAAACATAATTGTAGTGCCCATTAATAAAAAGAATCGAGATTATTATGACTATACATGTTTGTCTCATTTCATAGATTAACTTTAATAATAAGGAAAAAGGTGGAAAGAAAAGCTTTTTTTGCCAAATCAAAGCATCAATATCATGTATCCCAATGTGGTGAACATGATTGTAGTGCCCATTAACAAAAAGAATTAAGATTGTTACAAGTATCCAGGTTGCCTCCTTTCACGGATAGACGTTGATTATAAGGAATATGGTGGAAGGAAAAGCTTTTCCTGCAAATCCAAAGCTTCAATACTATGTATCCCAGTGAGGAGAATATGATTGTAGTGCCTATAACAAAAAGGATGGAGATTATTAGGAATATCCAAGTTTGTCTCATTTCACAAATGAACTTTAAGTATAAGGAAAATGGTGGAGAGAAAAGCTTTTCCTACAAATCCAATGCTTCAAAGTTGCTTATCGCAATAAAGAGAACACGATTGTAGTACCTATAAGAAAAAAATAAAGATTATTATGAGTATCAAGGTTTATCTCATTTCACAGATGAACTTTCATTATAGGGAAAATGGTGGAAAAAAAAGCTTTTCTTTGAAACCCAAAGCATCAATATCGTGTATTTCAATGTGGAGAATGTGATTGTAGTGACCAATCACAAAAGGAATGGAGATTGTTATGAGAATTCAAGTTTGACACATTTCGCGGATGAACTTTGATTATAAGGAAAATGGTAGAAAGAAAAGGTTTTCTTGCAAATCCAAAGCATCAATATTGTGTATCTTATTATGGAGAACATGATTGTAGTGCCCATAACAAAAAGAATAGAGATTATAATGAGTATCCAAGTTTGTCTTATTTCACGGAAAAACTTTAATTATATGAAAAATGGTGGAAAGAAAAGCTTTTCTTGCTAAACCAAAGCATCAATATCATGTATGCCAATGAGGTGAACAAGATTGTAGTGCCACTAACAAAAAGAGTGGAGATTTTTACAGGTAGCCAAGTTCGTATCATTTCATGGGTGAATATTGATTATGGGGGAATTGGTGGAAAAAACTTTTTTCTTGCAAATCCAAAGCATCAATGTCATGTATCCAAACGAGGAGAAGATGATTGTAGTGCCTATTAAAAAAGAATGGAGATTATTATTAGTATCTAAGTTTGTCTCATTTTGCAGATGAATATTATTTATAAGGAAAATGGTGGAAAGAAAACCTTTTCTTCCTAAACCAAAGCATTAATATCGTGTATCCCAATAATGAGAACATGATTATAATGCCCACAACAAAAAGAATGGAGATTACTATGAGTATCTAAGTTTGCCTAATTCACGGATAAACTTTAAAAATAAAGAAAATAGTAAAAAAAAAGCTTTTCTTGCCAAATCAAAGCATCAATATCATGTATGCTACTATGGTGAACATTATTGTAGTCCCAATAGCAAAAAGAATGGAGATCCTTATGAGTATCCAAGTTTGTCTCATTTCATGGATGAACTTTGATTATAAGGAAAATGGTGGAAAGAAAAGCTTTTCTTGCAAATCAAAAGCATAAATTTCATGTATTCCAATGTGGAAAACATGATTGTAGTGCCTAATCCTGAAAAGAATCGAGATTATTATTACCATCGAAGTTTGTCTCATTTCACAAATGAACTCTTATAGTAAGGAAAATGTTGGAAAGAAAACTTTTCTTGCAAATCCAAAGCATCATGTCATGTGTCCTAATAAGCAGAACATGATTGTAGTGCCTATAACAAATAGAATGGAGATTATTATGAGTATCCATGTTTATCTCATTTCACAGATGAACGTTAATAATAAGGAAAATGGTGGAAAGATAAGATTTTCTTGCCAAATCAGAGCATCAATATCGTGTATCCTAATGTGGTGAATATGATTATAGTGCCCAATAACAAAAAGAATGGAGATTATTATGAGTATCCAAGTTTGTCTCATTTCATGGGTGAACATTATTTATAAGAAAAGTGGTGGAAAGAAAAACTTTTCCTACAAAGCCAAAGCTTCAATGTCGTGTATCCTAATGAGGACAACATGATTGCAGTGCCCATAACAAAAAGAACAGAGATTATTACGAGCATCCAAGTTTGTCTCATTTAATGGATGAGCATTAATAATAAGGAAAATAGTGGAAAGAAAAGCTTTTCTTGCAAAACCAAATAATCAATATCTTGTATCCTAATGAGGAGAAAAAGATCATAGTGCCTATTAACAAAAAGAACAGAGATTATTATGAGTATCCATGTTTGTCTCATTTCATGGATGAACTTTAATAATAAGGAAAATGGTGGAAAGAAAAGCCTTTATTGCCAAGTCAAAGATCCAATATCGTGTATCGCAATAAGGTGAACATGATTGCACTACCCAATAAAAAAAAGAATGTAGATTACTACGAGCGTCCAAGTTTGTCTTATTTCACGGATGAACTTTAATAATAAGGAAAATGGTGGAAAAAAAAGCTTTTTTGCAAAATCAAAACATTAGTATTGTGTATCCCAGTGCAGTGAACATGATTGTAGTGCCCAATAATAAAAGGAATGGAAATTGTTACGAGTATCCAAGTTTATCTCATTTCACGAATGAACTTTGATTATAAGGAAAATGGTGGAAAAAAAAGTTTTCCTTGCAAATCCAAAGCATTAATATCATGTATTCCATTATGGAAAACGTGATTGTAGTGCCCAATCCCAAAAAAAAAAAATGGATATTATTATGAGTATCCAAGTTTTTCTCATTTCGTAGGTGAACTTTGATTATAAGGAAAATGGCAGAAAGAAAAACTTTTCCTGCAAATCCAAAGATTCAACGTCGTGCATCCCAATAAAGAGAACATGATTGTCGTGCTTAATGACAAAAGAATGGATTCCATGTTTGTCTCATTTCATGAATGAACATTAACAATAAGGAAAATAGTGGAAAGGAAAGGTTTCCTCCTAAATCAACATATCAATATCATGTATCCCAATAAGGGGAATACGATTATCGCGCCCAATAATGAAAAAATAGAGATTATTTTGAGTATCCATGTATGTCTCATTTCACAGATAAACTTTAATTATAGGGAAAATGGTGGAAAGAAAAGCTTTTCCTGCAAATCAAAAGCTTCAATATCATATATCCCAATAAGGAGAATATGATTATCATGCCCATAACAAAAAGAATGGAGGTTATTATGAATATCCAAGTTTGTCTTATTTCACAAATGAACATTAATTATAAGGAAAATGGTGGAAAGAAAATGTTTTCTTGCAAATCCAAAGCATCAATATCATGCATCCCATTATGGAGAGCATGATTGTAGTACCCATAACAAAAAGAATTGTGACTTTTATGAGTATGCAAGTTTATCTTAATTCATGGATGAACATTAATTATAAGAAAAATAGTGGATGGAATAGCTTTCTAGCAAATCAAAGCCTCAATATCGTGTATCCTAATATGGTGAATATGATTATAGTGCCCAATAACAAAAAGAATGGAGATTATTACGAGCATCCAAGTTTGTCTCATTTCATGGGTGAATTTTAATTATAAGGAAAATGATGGAAAGAAAAACTTTTCCTACAAATCCAAAGCTTCAATGTCGTGTATCCTAATGAGGAGAACATGATTACAGTGCC